>VWZD01007810.1:72389-121646 GCA_013396695.1 Sakesphorus luctuosus | reverse complement strand
GAATGAGCATAAAATTCACATAGTAAAGTTTGTCTCAGATCTGACAGCCTACTGGAGTTTTTTCATGTGCAGTGTCGTTTGTTTCAGTCAAGTACAAAGATAGATTTAGAGTATTCTTTTTTCCCTTCCTTTTTTTTTTTCTTTATCTTTTTTTGCTTTTTTTTCTAATACCGGTCTAGCAACTATTTGGGGGGGAAACCCCCTATATTTTTAGAAACAAGTGTTCTAATTAAATATTGAATTTAATAAGACACAGATGAGGGAAGAAACACCCAGTAAAAACATTAGGGAGAAAGGGAAGGCCTCTGCTTTGTGTAGCTCTAGTTTGAGACTAGATTTGATTCAATGATACAAGACAAAATCTTGACTAAAGGCCAGGTTGTTACACTATCATGAAAATTGTGATTGTGTTTTAACTGGATGAATTGCAGACAGATGATCTCTTTGAAAGTTCACATTTTTGTAGGTGTAGTTTTCTCTTTATACACCTCTCCAAGAACAGTAAGAGTTTTATTAAATCTTATACTGCTATTATTCTACTTTTACTTCAGGGTTTTCCAGTTGTTGGGAGATTTTTTGGATGCTAAGGTATTATTTCATTTGTGAAGCTGGAAATTCATTTAAAATAAAAGCACTGATGTAGTTCTGAAGTTCACAACATCTCATACCAATCTGGAGACACTCAGGAGTAATCAGAAGTCTTTACCACCAAGCTATTTAAGCTGCTGAAAGCAGAATCAAACATAATACTCTGTAATGGACAGCATAATTTTCACTTTATGGATAAAAGGGCCAAATATTTTCCTCATACTGATAGAATGATACAGAAATACTATGCTTTGTGATACTCTTCATTTAAGGATATACTTGAAACTTTTAGATTTATCATGTTTTTAACTGTCTTATGTAGAAGTTGATCTTACATGAACTATTGTTACCTAGCAACAGTGATAATTCTTCTGTAATTTAGAGAGTACACAGGTTCTTTCTTAATTATGCACAAATTATTTTTGAATACTTCTGTTGATTTTTTGTTATTCTTGAAGCTTCATTAGTAACTGACCTGATTTGCGATGCAAGGCAAATTTCCACCCTCCTTTTTAATGTACGAACAAGTAGAATCAGAACACAGACATCTGCCACAAGAACACAGCTAATTTGGTAAAATTCCACTTGATCTTGATCAGCCAGAATTCACTTCTCTATGAAGGAGCCACAGGGTCATCAAAGATTACTCTCTTCCCAGAGACCATGACATGGTGCTTGCTGGACCTGTGGTGTCTTAGGTTTTCCACTCTTTGAGAAAATTTGCCTTCTGCCACTAAAGGGTCAACGTATCAAGTCAATAATATCTAGAACTCAAGGTATGCAGGTGTAGAAAGAAGATAAATCCATATTTATCTTGCTCCTCTTGGAAGCTGAAGAATCATTATCTTAAGGGATAGTCACATTATGTGTTGTGTCTGTACAAGTATATTACAACTAGCTTTAAGTGTTAAAAGACGCTTAAACAGCCTATCATCCACAGCAACAAGGTAGGAAATGCCCTGAAAACTGTGTTTTCTTGACTGCCTATAAAAGGGGAAAAGACACAATAGCATCCAGGAACATTCAGGATCTGTTGTAATTTATGGAGCTCACCCATCTACAAGTCTTCTGGGTAAGAAAAGAGAACTTAATGTAAGCACTATCCTGACCGTGCATCCCATGTACTGTACTTATCTTGGTTTAACTTCACTGGGTTTAACTCCCCACGACCCTTGCTCCTCTGTGGGATGGGGGAGAGAATTGTAAGGATAAAAGTAAGAAAACTCATTGGTTGAGATAAAGACAGCTTCATAGGTAAAGTTAAAGCCAAGTCCATAAGCAAAGCTAAACAGGGAATTCATTCATCGCTTCCCATGCACAGGCCACCTCCAAGATAGCAGGGCTCTATTACATGTGATGGTGACTTGGAAGAAAATGCCATCACTACAAATGATCCCCTACCCCTTCCCTCTTCTTCCACCAGCTTTTATTGCTGAGCACAATTTCATGTGGTTTGGGATGTGTATATATATGGTCTGACCCATTTGATCTGTTGGGGTCAGCTGTCCCTGCTGTGTCCCCTCCCAAATTCCTGTGCACCACCAGCCTGCTCATTGGTGTGGTAACAAGGAGAAAGGGGTTTTATGCTCAGCAATAAAGAAAACATCTCTGTGTTCTGAACAGTTTTCAGCATGAATCTGCAACATCACACCATAAAACCTAAGAAATAAAAAAAAAAGAAAAAAAAAAGAAAAAAAGGTAACCCTTACCCTTTCATTTCCATTCCACTGAGAGCTTAACAGGATAATAATCATCCCCTGAATTTAGTGAACTGTTCAGATTTCTGCAATAAGTATATGCAGTGAGTCCAGAAATGTCCTAAATTCATAAACTATTATTAAACCATTATATAAATTGATGGTATGTCCTCTCTTGAATCTTCTGCTCAGTCCTGGTCATATCATCTCAAAGAAAGAGATAACAGAAATAGAAAAATTCTGTAGTAGGGCAATGAAAATTATTAAAGGCATGAAAAGACTGCCATGGGAGGAGAGATGAAACAAATCAGGGCTGTTTAATTTCAGAGTTAAGTTAAAGTTGATGTCACAAGGGCTTATTAAATCAGAGATGTTATGCAAGTCAATGGAGTGTTTCTATTTACTCCTTCATGTAATACCAAAGGAAAATACAAAGAAAAAACTATCAAATGAAAGGAAATATAATTTTTATACAACATATTTCAGAAATAAAGCAAGGATCTTACTGTAACAAGCTGCCAAATGGCTCAGAAACAGCCTCCAGCACTCTGGGAAATTACTATAAAATCTTTAGCTACATTAGACCGAATATAAAACTGGAAAGAATAAGAAAGAAGAAAAAAAATACAGGACTGAGTTAACTGTGGCCCTTCCTGAGGTTCACCCATGCTTCAGGAGCTGTACTGTACCTGCTGTCACCCATACACGTAGTCTCTGTGAGCTGTTCCTTGTTGTTTATACTTTTCAGATATTTGCACACAATTAGAGGATGCATCTGGTGAAGGTAAACCACAGATGTTTAGTTCTATCACTTTTGCCTCCTAAGTCATTGCCATCATACTAATAAGTCTGTCGCTGCTCTTTACATATTCTCTAACCAGTGTAGTTTAGAAAGGGATTATCAACTCTGTATAATTTTCTGTCTTATATTGACAGGCTGAGATGGTCAAGGCTGTTCAGCCTGGAAAAGAGAAGGCTTCAGGCATACCTTATAGTAGCCTTTCTGTACTTACAGGGGGATTACAAGAAGGCTGCAGAGAGACTTTTTACAAGGACAAGGTGAAATGACCTTAAGCTGAAGGAGGGCAGGTTTAGGTTAGATATTATTAGATTTTATTAAATGAAGTTATTGTGCCTTAAGTGCATTCATACCATTCTCTTAGAATAAAGTCAGAGCTCCCTATATCAAAAGAGATCTGCAACTGATTAACTCAATATTTTACTTCAACTGAGCAAAATAAAATCATTGAGAGAAGAGAGAATGGTGGTTTGAACATTTACAAGTCACCTATAATTATATAAAGGAGATGAATGTCAGGTATGCATCTTCCCACTATTTAACCATGTCTTACAAATGAACTCAAATATTGTCTTTTGTATTCATTGTAACTATTTTCATTTCCAAAATCTTGAGAAATCACAGCACTGGGTTTTATAAAGAGACAAATATGCAAAGCCCTAACAGAAACAACTCCAGAAAGGCTGATGTTATTGCCAGGTGTGATAACATAACTGACTGGTGCACATTCTAAATTGCAGCTTGTTTTTTGTCATATTTTTCCTCTAATAACTAATTCATTTATCTTAATTTTTGTACATGTGGAAATGTTATATAAACATTAGTTGTTGAATTTCATATAAACTATTTAATAGAACTTTTTTTTTACCAGTTGAGAGCAGGCATAAATCATAAAGCACGAGGATAGATTAGTCAGAAATCAACTGCACTATACTAAAGAAAACTACTTCTCTAATATGGAGTACTAATTAGAATATCTTAGAATAGAAAAAAAAAAAGGTGAAAAAATAAGTTTGTTTTACTTTCTGTGCTAGGAAAACACTAAGGGCAATGCCGCCCTCAGCATTCCACGAGGAGAGTACTGACAACAAACCAGTTCTGATATGAAAGCGTTAAAGCCATTAGCACAGGTGCAACACAGCAAATATGGGGTATCCTACTCTGAGACATGGATGTTCCTCTTGACACAGTTACACAGTGTCTAGCAGCTTATTGGGAGCTAGACTAAGGAACCCACGTTGCAAGAAGGAAAGCATGTGAAAGCAGCCTTCCAGTAAATGAAGAAAAGTTCTAAACCACCACTTGGATCCATGGGAAAAATTTCCAGGAATGCTACCAATTAATAAAGTGTACTTTAAAAAAAAAAACCCAAAAACCAAAAACCTGGGATAATGGAGTGACATACTTCAGTAGCAGTAGCTTTTGTATATGAAAGTTACAATGACTAGAAAAGCTCTCACCAACGTATCTTTGCTCTCACTGAGTAGAATATTCTTATGTTCTTAACAGTAACTAGGGTACAAGCTTTGCTTTAATAAGATTTGGAATTGCTCACTAGTGTCCATATATAAACTATTAAAGATTTTAACAGCCCTGGGCCAAAAATATTTCACATGGCCATTTTGCTATTTGTGGAATACTGAAGTAAGACCCCAGATAATTTTAGGAATAAATTAGTAAGACTTAGGATTTACAACCACACTCAGAGGTGCAATTTCTCTTAATAGCTTTCTACAGTAAAGCATATAAAAGAAACTGTAACCATTTGTAGCCAACCTTCATATAGAAGAAGGGTTCGTAAAAACAGGAATACTGCCTATTCAAACGTTCATTTGGTTTGAATACATTCAAAGCCTGCCTACCATTTTCAGACAAAGCTGGATGAATGGACGAGAAGTCAAAGATAAGCAGGAGCTAGGGGAGACAAGAGACCTGAAAACAGCCAAACTGAGGCTGAAGCAGCAGCCTGAGGTTATTAGGCTCCAGAGCATCTATAGCAGCACAAACTCTTACAAATATGACAGCTTCAGATGCTTTGGACTTCACTACTTACTGGGAAAAAAAATAGAAAACGAATCAAGGTCTCTTTCCTTTATGAGTTTCAGTAACCATTCTACTACCTGCGCTTTTACTCTTTTTTTTTAGTGTTGTGCTGCATTTCATTCTATTTTTTTCCTTTATTCCCAATATCAGCTGTTAGATAATTTACTACCCACAATTTAGTTATGTTTATTTATGTTTATGAAATCCTGCCTACAATTATTCACTAAGAAAATATTAATAATGAGACATTGATAGTATTTCATGGATGGCAGCTGAAACATCTCAAAAATGAGAGAGTTATTAAGAAGGAAAAAAAATCAAAGATGGAATATGACAAAAGATTTGTTGAAGGAGGTCCTTCAGGAGGCAAAATGGATCATGCATGTAAGGCACGGTATGAACTTCTAAATTATATTATTAAAGAAAGAACAAAGAAGTGGCTGCTCTAACAGAGCACAAATCACACACAGTTTAGTGCATTGTAGAACTTCTGCAATGTAATAAGTTAGAGGGGTTTAGGTATGTGTTTCTCTTCACTGATTTTACAAGGAATGTGTAAGAAATAATCCTCAGATATGCCTTTTAAAATAGCATGTTAGCTCAGGGAAATGCTTTTTTGAGAAACTGGAGGAAGCAGAGCTACAACTGACATTGCCTCCTCTCTTGAACATTTTCTGTGCTTATATTAAAGGCATAGAAATGTAGTAGCTGCAAGGAAGACTTTGCTTTGGTTTTGTTTAGTTTTGTATTATGTTTTAGGGTCTTTTATTTGGTTTTGGTTTTGGGGAGGTACTGTTTTTTGGTTTTGGTGATTTTTTCATTTGCTTGTTTTTTGTTTGTTTGTTTGTTTGTTTGTTTTTCCCTAATGTTACATTTCTCCAATGGATTCAATGTGTTACAAGATATTTCCATTGTATGCATCACGTTACATTTTTACTCCTTCTATGTTCACTAAAATGAGAAGCTACACCTGTTTTACAATGTAGAAGAAAGCCACATAAATGACTGTCAGTGTACAGCTGTTTGCAGGAGGGATTGGTATCTCCTTCTATGCTGAATTAATAGATGATTTTGTAAAGGTATTCCATACAGGCTAGTAATGGGAGATTGGAGGATGAATAGAGGATAGAGTTTAGAAGATCACTTATAATATATAATGGCCAATCTTCGCGAACGAAGATTTGGGAGGGGCTCACCCCACGTGTGCCCTCCGAGCCTGCGCAGTGGATTTTTTAGGTGAGGCACAGCGTGCGCAGAGCTGGCCCCACCGTTTAAGTCCTAAGGTTCATTTGCCACGGCCGAGCAAGCTTGGACAGTGACACTGAGGTCCTTAGGACTGTCTACAGCACCCAGTACTAACTGGAGCTGACCCTGCTTTGCATCCGAGATCTGACGGGGTCGGATGGCAGGGTGGCATTGAACTGCCGGGGCCGCCCGTACAGAGACTCGAACTCGCGACCTAGGAGCCGGAGACGGAAGTGCTCACCATTACGCCACGGGACCGCCCTCAGAAGAAGATCACTTAAGGACAGTTATAAAGGACTTTTTCAAACACATGACTATTATTTCAGTAGGGAAAAAAAGTCTAAAAAGAATTAATCAAGTTTTCATTCTGTGGTTAATAAACTTCATGGCTCAGCATCTTATCCTATAGTTTTGGCTTTATCTGACAGGATTGCCTCTGGCTGCAAGCTTTATTAAGGGGATGGTGAGGCACTGGAACAGGTTGCTCAGACAACTTGTGGCTGCTGCATCCCTGGAAGCGTTCAAAGCAAGGCTTGATGGAGCTTGGAACAACCTGGTCAAGTGAAAGTTGTTCCTGCCCATAGCAAAGTGGTTGGAAATAGATGGTCTTTAAGGTCCCTTCCAACATAAATCATTCTATGATTCTATGTTTCTATAAAAGTTTTGGCCTTATCTGACTGTACCAGGTCAAACACTGCAATTTGTGTGAGGCTGTGTGTGGACTGCCACATAGTATATTTGTCCTCAAGATAAAGAGAAGTAATGGAAATGAAGTTATGTAGTGAAAAAATCTAATGAAGACATGTCATGCTAGATTGAAAGCATTAATAATTTATTGCAGTTGTAGCTATAATTGCTATAAGTTTTTTCAAGTACCATGATCTGTTTTCTAATTTCTTTTTCTGAAAGAAGTTCAAGTATTATATAATTAGTTAAAAATCCTTGAAGGAAACTGAGGCCATCATGAGCTCAATGAATCTTCATGTTCTTGCATTCTTGGGAAGTTTCTATTTCCTATTAAAACTCCTACATATCAATCTCCTTTAGTTTCTGATTATTATTTTCTTTGCATGAGATTTAAACCTCTACAAAACCCTATTTAACCCCAGCATCATAAATCTGACCCTTAATCTTTTTCTTATTCAGATTTTGTTTAGATTCATGGGAGTTATAATACTAGGCTTTATCTTTCCAAATGCTAAACAGTTTTAGGTACCGACTCCAGGAAATTCCACGAAAGACATGGAATACATTTTTCATCAATTTTAGAAATTTTCACACCATCTGACTCTAGGTTTTAATGTAGAAGGCTCAAAGTTAGGTGATTCTCTGCATGGCCAGTGGAAAAATAGGCTTCCCTGTGTTAGTACTTTTATTTGAAGCTCCTGGTGTTTAAGAAATGTTGAACATCATTAGGAAAGGTGTTGCAAGCAGAAGAGAAAGAATCATTTAGTGCAGTATAAAAGGCTTATGTACCCACACCTTGATGTGCTATGTGCTGCTCTGTTCTCATCACCTCAAGAGAGATGTTGTGGAGTTAAAAAAAAAAGTGTTCAGAGTAGGTTAATCACAATCTTCATCACAATGATCGAGTGAACAGAGCAGCTGCCCTGGGAGAGAGAGGTACTCTGAGCAGAAGTCTGAGGAGAAATATGATCATGGTTAACAAAGTCAAATGGGAGAAGATAAGGGGAATGCAGAAATGTTTGGTTTTCCCTTGTTGTTTTTTTTTTCCTCCCAAAAATCAAGCTACAAGAAAGTCAGGACACTGTCTTAAGCTTGTAGGAGATAAGTTTAAAACAAATATTTGAATCTCCTCTTTATATAATGAAAAGTGAACCTCCAAAAGCTGATGTCAAGAGAAACCGGTATGAAAAGTGTCAAAACAATTCATAGATATCACCCTTGTTAAAAGAAACGTGAAAAGGCAGGGATGTAAACTCTACTATATTATTTATCTCAAAAAAACCCCTAGTTCTTCATGCTGGGGCAATGCAAGAGAAATGGACTGCAGACCACTGCAGTGTCAGGATTTGATGCTTTCTATAGGCAGCTTCCCTTATTGTTCCTCCTACAGACCAAACATAGGGCTAGGTGGTCCCTCCCAGCAGGGCACTTCTTATATTCCTTTAATACAGAAATTGAAATTATTTTGGAAATAAAATAAAGTAGGCTTATTAATGACTGAGAACTGGGAACTGAGTAAAATAAAGTTCCTGGATAGCAGTTTACCCCTTGGTTTTTCTTTAAAGCATTCTGAAGGAATGCATGAGAAAAATTAATTATTAGATTTAAATTTGTGATTGGATCCCAGTGATTTCACATCAAGGGTCAAAAGGCCATGTGAAAACAGTAAATATCCTGCTAGGGCATTGCTGTGGATTTATTTCACAGTGTTGGCAGTTAATTCTGTTTTATGACATAATGCATTTTAAATATCTACCCTAAGATACACTGAATCACAGCCTGAAAGTGCCTATTTGTCTCTATTGAGAATAAGATGTGGATTACTAGCTCTGACGTAGACATCCACACTGAAGATTTCTGCATGAAATGAGATGAATCATGACAATTCAGTTTAAACAGATGCTAATTTAACTGGATAGACTGTCACTCCTATGTATTCAGTTAGTTAAATATGTTTAATTTATTTTGTTAAAAGAAAATACACAAGCATAGGGAAAGAATCCTATTGTTTCAAGCCAAATTGCCATCAAGCTCAGAATTCATCTCAAAAAAAAGCCCCAGTAGTGGGAGACAAGAGTACAACAATCTCCATTTCCAATGGCATGTGTCTTGAATGCCTTGAGAACCTTATGTATCAGAAGCATGCTTCTGTTCTTAGCTTATACTTATCCTATTAACCCTGAACACTTCATCTGTGCATCAGATCACAGAAACCTCCACCCTTTGCCATCCCTTTACATTTAATGCAACACATGAAATATAAGAAAACAGTCTGTACTGTATCCTGGTGTAGTGATTGGTACTACTACAGTTTTCTGGGTCACCTTGAAATGTCTGCCCTGGGTCAAAACACAAGGTATTGTCTTTAAAGCAAAGAAAATATTTATCAGGCTTTAATCTAGCTTCATTGATGGTTTCTATTTTTATTTTTCTGTTCTAAGAGGCTTAGTGAAGAAGTAGATAGCCTAGAAAATCTAACTTTCTCACTTTTTTCATGTCATGGTTTAACCTCAGCTGGCAACTAACCCCTACCCAACTGCTCTTTCACTTCGCAGTGGGATGGGGAAGAGAATCAAGAGGATAAAAACAGTAAAACTCATAGGCTGAGATGTGTGTGTATGTATGGCTAGGCTTTGCAAATGAAGATTTGGGAAGGACTCTACCCACATGGGTGTGTCCTTTGAGCCTTCGATTTTTTAGGTGAGGCACAGTGTGTGCAAAACTGGCCCCACCCTTTACTCCTGAGGTTCATCTGCCACGTCTGAGCGAGCTTGGACGGTGACAGTGAAATCCTCAGGACTAGAACCTACAGCCCCAGTATTGCCAGGAGGTCTCCCATCCAAGTACTAACCGGGGCTGACCCTGCTTAGCTTCTGAAATCTGGTGTCAGGGAGGCATTTAACTGACTCATAGGTTAACAGTTTATTAGGTAAACCTATTCTTCTGAGGAGCAGGCATGGGTTCAGACATCCCCAGGTCAGCAGGGTTCCACAATGCATTATGGTGAGTGGGGAAGGTAAAAAATTACAGGAAAAGGTGACTAACTAGAACCTGAGCATAGCTGAACATACACAGTACAACGAACACTTCTATTTATAGAAGACTGATGAAACTGAGCTGATGGGGAAGCATGGAAGGAGCTGTGACCTCTGAATGGCAACTAATTTGTCTTGATCCTGGGATGGTGCAAGAGGCATTTTAACATTGTAACATAGACACTGACATTGATTGAAAGAGGAAAGCGTGGCCATTATACATCATATTGGGTGTTTTCACCCCTTACTGTGAAAGGTGCACTGGAGCATGTTCAGAGAAGGACAACACAGCTGGGGAAAAATCTGGAACACAAATTGTGTGAGGAGTGGCTGAGGGAGCAGGGTTTTTAGCCTGGAGAAAAGGAGTCTCAGGGGTACTTTCTCATTCTCTACAACTACCTAAAAGGAGGTGAGGGTCGGTCTCTTCTCCTGAGTAACAAGCAAGGACAAGAGAAAATGGCCGGCAGTTGCGTCAGTGATTTAGATTGGCTATTAGGAAAAACTCTTCACTCAAAGGGTTGTCAGACATTGACACAGGATGCCTAGGGAAGTGATGGAGTCACTGTCCAGGGAGATATTTAAAGGTTGTGTTGATGTGGCACTTAGGGATGTGGTGTAGTGTTGGACTTGACAGTGTGGGATTGACAGTTGGACTTAATGATTTTAAGAGCCTTTTGCAACATAAATGATTCTATCATTCTATGATTCTGTTTTATATTTTAAAATGAATAAGGTTAGTTTAAGCGATGATTATGTACTTATCACAAAGCCATTTTAGAAGTTATGGGGAGAATAGAAAAATACTGAGGAAAAGTCTCAGTGCTCCTGGAGTTGGCAAAAAATGTTCAGCCAGTTAAGTCTATTATTTATCAGTAGGGTATTATGAAATCGCTTAAAATCTCATATAGTACTTTCAGCAGATTACAGATGGTAGGTAAAGCTATTATTATCTCAATACAGTATTCGTTAAATATTGTCCTTGTTTTGGCCTCTATGACCTAATCCTGTGTCTGTTGTGTTATATGTGGACATAGTCATCATTTAACAAATGCTGTAAGTATTTATAGGCATGATTCTAACAACGCCATGTAAAAATATCCCATGGACTTTGGAATACAAGGTTATTAAAAAAATCAAGAAAAAAATTGAAAGAAGGTGTCAGAAAGATAAATAAAAAAAAAGAGAAAAAAGCAAATTCAGATTTTGTAGCAATTTCTACAGCATCCAAGAGTGAGAACCACATGACAATAGGCCAAAACAAAGGTTTGTCTAGTCCAAGATCTTCTTTCCAGTCATGACCAGAAGCTGAAGTTCAGAAAGTTACCTTCATATGCAAAAAAGAAATAATAATAATTGATTCTTTCCATAATATGCTCTTCTACATTCCAAAAATAAACAGTTCAAAGACTGCCTGGGAATTGTAAGTTTTAATTATCCACTAACAGACATTGTCTAGTTGTAGTTTCAAGGGTGAAGGGTAGATTTTAATCCTCCTAAGAAGAGATGCATCTATATTTTCTTGAGTTTTGTGGACCATGTTTATCCTATCAAAAACTTTTTACCCATCTCTTTTTCAAAATGAAAAATCCTTATGAATTTCCTTCATGCAAGCTATTCCATTCCTCTGATCCTCCATGTCATTATTCTCAGTACTCTTCTATTTCTTATAAGTTCGTTGTGATAATATGACTAGTACACCTATTATTGAAAATTCATAGAAGGAAGCACTGAATGAAATCAAGACATTATTTTATTCTCTAGCCTTTCTAAATTACAGCTTAATATTTTATTTGACTTCTGAATATACAAAAAATGCTAATAGTCTTTCAAATAAATACCTGCAGCAATTCCAAGATCTCTTTTCTGATTAGTAAAGGCTAATTTATAGGTCTTCATTATATAGGTATTTTCATAAGGTGCTTTTTTTTTTTATCCTGTGACTTGATAATTTTGCATTTTTCAACAAAATAAAAGGTAAAAAAACCCATGAAAATTTTAAATTTACAAAAGAGCACAATATGCTTCACACAAATTTGGGATCAATTCATAAAACCTGAAGAATGAGTGATCAGGCAATTATTCATGAGGTATAGAACCTGCTAAAGGCAAAAAATAAATGTTGTTTAGAATATACTGTTCAATATCTATTGAGGAAAACCAAAAAAGAAATCTATGTCTACTAAATGTTTAACATTGTTAATAAGGTAAATAAGTTGGAGTTATTTTGAAAATACATTTGTTTTCTATTTGAAAATAAAAAATCAGGATAAAATGCTACAACACAGTGTAATGATTTCCATTCCTCTAGTAACAAAGTAGGATGTTAAACTTTTATTAGTAACACATATTGGTTACCAGCAAGCTTGGATAGTAATTTAAATCTGAATCTCACATAAAGGAACATTTTTAATTATTGCCCTGAGTCATAAATAAGCTCCTAATGACATTTTGAACATACTTAGGGGCTGAAGTCCTCATTTTATTGGAGATAGGTGCTTATGTACTTTAAAGAAAAAAACTAACCCTAAAGAGGATCTACCTGTTTCTTTTCACAACTAAATACTTTATAATTCTAATTAGAAATCTTTTACAACTAATAATTACAGTATTAACTCATCCTTTCTGGTGGCTAAATTGAACACCTGCCTTTAATTATGATGACTTGAAAGAGAGAAGCAGTCTGAAGATTACAGGATTGTAGAAGCGGAAATGCAGCGTTGCATGAGTACATTTTGTTTAAATAAAACCATCTTATCAGACAAGTGCCCAATTATCATTTGTATCAGAAAATATTTAATTTTACTTTTATTTGCTTTCACCAAACATTAATTTCAGTGCTTGTAATGGAGAAAAGCAATGATCCTGAAAGCAGAAATCTCAGTTATAGATGATTTAGAAGTTTTTAGAGAATCAAAATTGCTTATCTTCTGGTTGAAATGATTTTTGTTTTCACAAATGCTCAACATCACTCTGTACTAATCTGTGAGCAAGGTATCTTAGTAAGAGGTGGACTATAGAATAGAATCTGATTATAACAAAACAAAGCAACTGACCATTCTTTGACACTGTTCTGTAAATCTAAATCAAAAGTATGTTTGGCATTTGCCCAGTGGAGCTGTTACTTTTTAATAAGAACACGTAAGAATAAACTTTTTAAAAAATTGTATTTCAGATTATGTATATTACTAATGGTTATTATAGATTGGCAGAATTTTAGGCTACATCTATAATATATGTAAGAAGAAACTAAGGCTCAAATTTGGCATTGCCAAAAAATCATTTATACGATTACGTTGTTAATATAGACGCTTTCCCATGCACATAAAACGACAGATTGGAAGGGACCTCTGGAGGTTGTCCAGCCCACCTTCTCACTTGAGGAACTGCCAGTGTATATACTTCATCACGTTGCTTGGGGCCTCATCTGGTTGAGTTTTGAAAACCAGCAAGGCTTTTCTCTAGGTTCCTGTTTCTATGTTCAGACACTCTTACTGTGATTTTTTTCTCTTTCTCCGGAATGATCTTTTTTTGAGCTTGTTTTCACAGAGTTTTGTCCTTTACCATGCACCTTTCAAGAGCAGCCTTGCTCTTTCATCTCCACAGCTTGCTCTTAAATATCCGAAGACAAAAGTCTCCTCCTCCTTATTCTACTGTCACAGCTGAATAAACAAATTTGTTCTGCCTCTCCCTGTATTTCTTAAATCATTCTGTTTTCTGGGCCTATTGGGTTGCCTTCACTGATGTATGCTCTTGCTTGCTAAGATACGTTCTCTAGCCATAGTGCTCTCAGATGTGACTAACATCCAAGCATCCTTCATGTAGGAAATTTGGCAATTTAGGTATAGGGCAACCCTTTATTATTGGGAAATTCAAGTAGAATATCAGAAAAAAACCCAAAAAATTATTTGTGTTGTTTCTAGGCTAAAATTATCCGAATTTCACTTCTGACTGAATACTTTATCTTTAGCATAATGTGCAATAAAAAGCTGTGGAAATGCATTTTGCAGTGTTGAC
The DNA here is from genome assembly GCA_013396695.1 of Sakesphorus luctuosus. Taxonomy (NCBI): domain Eukaryota; kingdom Metazoa; phylum Chordata; class Aves; order Passeriformes; family Thamnophilidae; genus Sakesphorus; species Sakesphorus luctuosus. Next base: position 107,538 of record VWZD01007810.1, on the reverse strand, counting down.
CTTTTCTTCTGTGCCAGCTGTCTCCTAATTTTGCCATAACTCTGCTCTCTATTCAGTGCTTTAATTTCTGTTACTGTGAATGCTCTATTCTCTAAATTTCTTCTTCTAGATAGTTTGGAATACTGGATCAAAGATTATAATCTTAATATAAAAATATCTTGCAAATTTTTTATGTATTTCAATAATTTACTGTTATTATGAAAACTGGGTATTATCTACAAAAATAACAGTAGAAACAGAAGCAAAGACAAAAGAATATTGAAACCAAGGATGAAAACTGCTATAATTCACTAGTTGATGCTATTTCAATAAATCAGCTGATCTGAACAATAAACATGGGATATAAATCAAATGTTTTATCCATTACTTTAGATCTCGAGGACTAACTGATCAAACCATCAATGCAGATTTGACTTTTACTATTGTTTTCTATCTTAAGTACTGACAACAAAGCACCGAATGTGAAATTCTTTAAGTATGGAAGATCCAAACCCAGGGCAATGAGCACATCCCAGAAACACTTCTAGAAAAGAAGTTGTATTTTAGTTCATATTTTCTTCTTTAGCTTGCTGTGTTTGTGCTAAAGGTGGCATACCTGAGCCTGTGCAGATGCCCCTCAGCACCAGAGAATCCTGGGATGATGAAGAATGATTGAAGAGACACTTTTAATTAGTCATTCCGCATGAGAGGGAGGATGATTGTCCTCAAAAGCAGGAAATTCCAGCTGTCAGCATGAAGGGATTATACACATATTAGACAGCTGTTAAAACCCAATTTCATTTCTAAGCTGCATATTTAATATATTTAGCCCATTCTCTTTATGCAAGCTCATATTTGAGTCATGACCCAGAGTGCTCCCACTTGAGCCCTAAGAAATAGACTACAAAAAGCATTCAAAAAACAGGTTTGGAAGGAAGTTACAGGAGAACGATTTGTGATGTGAGACATTACGCCTCTGGAAAGTCAAATTTGCTGGGACAAATTTCCATGGCTCTGCTTGGTTTGTGCTGCACCTTCCTCAGAAACATCATTTTTCAAAAGCCTCTTCTGAGCCATCAGGAAATTGCAGTTAGAGAAACAGAATAATGATAAGAAATTCATGCAGGAGTCCTTGACCTGTAGAAAGTGATGGGTGTTGCTGTAATGGCAGCAGACTGGTCATAATGGGAATTTTCAGTACAGAGATCCACAAGGAAATGTTAGAAAATTGATAAGTATTGAAAATCATTAGGTATAAAATATCACTTTTCCTTCAAAGAAAAGCCATGGCACACTCTGAAAGAAATTCCAATTATTGCATCTAATTGCAAAGAAGTGTAAATCACCATGGGGTTTTATTTCTAAATCCAAACTCTAATAAAAAGAATAATTAACATCTACACAGGATATTCTGGTTCAGCCTACTTGTAATATTACATTGATTTCCAGGGTATTATAGAGCCTGACAGAATTTATTGCTCAATAAGAAACTTAAAGAGAAGAAACTGAAAATTTGAGGGTTAAAAATATTTATTTGTGAAATGTCCCATTTATGTATGGCTTCACCCAAAGCTTTTACTGTATTATTTCTTCCTGATAATATTAAGGCCTTGAATAAGCAATGCACTTAGAAGCAATTTTAAAATTGCTTGGCATCTTAGGGATGGATTTTAGTTGCATTTCTACATTTTACTGAATTAAAAAAATAGGAGTATTTAAAAAATGTATAAAGTTCTGAAGTGATCAGAGTGTTATGGAGAAAATGTTGGGATGTATGTCAAATAAAATCTATAGAATAAGGAGAAGAGGGCTGAATATAGAAAAATAACATGGAAAAGCCAAGAAAAAGACATAATAATTGATAATCTGTAAATAAGGATATTAAAGACCTGGATGATACTTTGTTCCGACTTGAAAAGTAATGGTCTAATGCTAAGTATTTTCTTCCCTTCAGTTCCAAATGATATATAATTAGATGTAGTGATATACATCTTCTGATGGACAACATCTAATTCATACATGTTAATATTAATTAAATAGAATCTTTTATATTCTGGAATTTACTCTGAAGATGGAACACTACTGGAAGACTGAAAGGGCACAGAACTAGGAGGTTACAATAAGACCCCTTGTAAAGCTACAGAAGAGTGAATACTGGGCACTGAAACACTGAATATTGAGTCAATCTAATCTAAATCTTCCTAACCTGATCCAGCTCCATCTCAGAAATAAATGATTATATCTGCTATCAGGTTTTCTGCCCTTACTACTCTGAGAAGACTGCTCCCCACTTCCCTGCTAAAATTGTTGGTATTCTCCTAATTTCCATATACCTTTAGGGTTAGAATTACTGACAACTAACAACTACTCAGTGGTGCCTTGGGGCTTCCTGAAAGGCACCAGAAGTTAAATGACATCCAGCTTACTCAAAAATTGTTTTCTGCAGTTGTTTATGCTTCCCTTCTCTGTCTAGGATATCACAGATACTTCTTTGAATGCACAGTGAGAAAGCAGGTTTTGTGGTAAGATTTTTAGAGGGAAATTGTAGTGGGTTCTGTGAGCCCAAATAAAAGGACTGATGTAGTGTGAAATGAGGATTGTCAGTGATTAACACAATAGAAGAGTTCTGCCCTGTAACTCTTCAATGACCTTCAGCTCTGATATGTAAATGTGTACCAAAGCAGATCAAGGAGAATTTGTACAGCAAAGATGGAAATTCTCTTTCACATGGAACATATAAATTATTCAAGCATTGCTTGTATCTGTATTTATCACTCAGTTGCCTCAGCCCTATGACCCCAGAGGCTTTGTTTTCTATTTCTTTGGAAGGCATTGCTCCTTCTTTCTGAGGTAGCAAAAAAACTGTACCCCTGTTTCCAAAAAGCCATGTGGATTTCATGTTCTGAATTCTCTGTAATTTGTCACTGAAGTTTAATTATGATTTTACTGCATTAAAACCATCTGATTTTTGGTAATTTAAAGAGAAAACCCCTTTTCTTGCTTCTCTTTCCATTTGTATCAATAGACTATCCCTGCTCAGTCAAGTACATAAATATGTATGTAATTTTACACACCTGAGTTCTCATGCTAACATAATTTACCATGCTTTGAAGATGGTGCAGAAAACGGTAGGACTCTCCTTGACTTCGTTTTCAAAAAGTTGTGGCTGGTCCATCACTGAAAATGTTCAAGGCCAGGTTGGATGGGGCTTTGAGCAACCTGATCTAGTGGAAGGTATCCCAGCTTATGTCAGGGAACTTGAAACTATGTGATCTTTAAGGTCCCTTCCAACCCAAACCGTTTTAGGATTCAATCACATGATTCTATGGTTTGATTTTTTTTCTAGCAGACGACTCAGGCATAAATCCCTAGAGCAGCTCAGCGAATTCTTATGGCTCCGTACTTTCTAAGGAGCCCTGTAACACTGAAATGTGCATTAGATGATGTAAGCACTGATTTGATGGTGATATGAAAAAGCAGTCTCAGGCAAAAGTGTGACATGGAGGCCATGAATCCATGGCCACTCCCACTGTATTGAAGCCAAGAAACTTCTATTCAAAACAATATTTTTTCTGTAACAAAATGGTAATTAGACGGGTGCAAGAAGATAAGCTGATATAATAAAATAAATACAAACAGCAGAATCTGTGTAGAACCAAATCCCAATTTCATTAAAGTGAGCAGGAAAATATTTGTCTCTTTCACAAACAGGATGTGGTCTGGGCTGAATTTAGACACTGAATTGCTGCCTAAGTAGGATGTGCAGAGCAACAGTCAGTTAAGTGCATTGTAATATTAAAAATACCCTTGCTTCTATGGTGATTTAAATCTTACATAGAAATATGTTCAGTAAAAATATGAATTCAGTTAACCAATTATTCCAGCTCCTTTACTTTTATCACCACTGATAGAAAAAAATAACAATCAGGAAGCAGATACAAAGTTAAAGTCAAGTTGTTGAGAAGTCAAACCACATAAAAGAATAGTGGGGTTTGTGGCTCTATTTTCTTCATATTTTCTATTAATAAATTTTATTATCTGTAAAAACCAGTAATGCTGAAGAAAGAAATAAATATTGTGAAGGTATTTCCATAAATAGTCATCTACCACACGAAATGTACTCCTGCTATTGCTTCTTGCCCTGGCAGGTGTGCTTTCACAAACAACTATGTATTGGTATAATGCTGGAGGAAAACGTATTTTAAGCTTCCTCAATCTTCCTGAGGGGGGGGAAAGAAAAAAAAAAAGAAATCAGATGGCTTTCCCATAAGCTGTTGTGTTTTAGGAATGATATTCTCCAATTTAGTGTTCTCACTGAAACACTCAAATCCATGTGCCACTCACTCACTCACCCATCTTCCACTCTCTACGCTCTTTTGGATGATGGAGTTGAGAATTGGAGGCACAAAAGGCAATGAACAGTAACAAAACAATAGTAATGACAAAGATACAAGAAAGAGGTGAACGATTCACACAAGAACCCCCCTAAATACCCAACTGCCCCCTCCACTGTACCACACAACCCAGAAGAACTCCTTCCCCCATCCCTGGAAAATGACCTGAGGCAGTATAGGATAACCTCTGGGTTGTAGCAATCCCCCATCCTGGCTTCCACAAAAATTAACTGTGCCTTGGCCAGAATGAGGAGGTGATTTATGTAATAACTCATAAATATACATAAACATACCCAGTGAAGTGCACACCAAATACATAGGGATAGGCAGTCAATAAAGGAAAATAAAAACCTGCTTAGTGTCATCCCAAGCACAAGTACGGGCTGGACAGAGAATGGATAGAGAGCAGCATGAATCAAACAGCCTCCTCCTAAACCTGCTGAGCAGACCTGGGCATAACACCAGTTATTGTTTTTTTACAAAACAGTGTACTAAGTACTACCTCCACTCCTGATGTAACCTAATTGAAGATAATAACAATAATATTGAAGCAAGCATGCATTTTCATCACAGTATCTTGGCTTTGCAGTATCTTAGTTTTCCACATAATTTTGTAATTTATTCTATAAATCCATGACAGGCTTAGTAATTGGAAATGAGGACATTATTATTAGTATTCCTGTAACCAAGAACCTTTAAAATATAACATGTGGGAGAGCAAAACAAAACTAGCAGATAATTGTTGCAGATAATTTTTGAAGTTGGACCATAATATCTACTGATAAGTCGTGATGCTATTAATTCCATCACTTTAATTCTACTGATAGGATTAGCTATTTGTGCTTTCACTAGGAAATTTAAGAAGAAAAAGGTCATCCCTCAAACATTTCCTTTCTTTCCATAGACTGCACAGACAATTCAGGATTTGCAGAGACCTTGAGGCTTTGAGGCAATGAATGAATTATGAATGAAATGGTTTGTGCATTGGAAAGGGAAGGAAAACAGACAAAACACAGCAATGCATTTCTGCACAGTCTCTTGAGTGGAAAGCATAAATGTCTGGTTATTATTTCTGATTTGCTTTCAACTCTTCAACTCAAGTTTAAAGATGCTACAGAAAGATTAAGCCCTAAAATTTTCTGTCTCAAATGTTATAGATGTAAATGTATTTCATTAAAGGAGGAGTGTGTTTAAATAATAAAAAAAAAATCAAGTTAAATTTCAGCTCATAGATATCAATGGAAATCTTTTCATTGCTTTCAGAGAAGGCAGCTTTTCACGGAAGCATTTCATTAAAAAATGAGTCAAAACTGCTTTCTTTTCCCTCACATCTCTATTGTCTGGATTAAAACAAACAAACAAACAAACAAAAAAAAAAACAAGATTCACTGAAGCTCACGGTACAAAAAATTCAAATTAATCTTATTGAATTGTTTAGCTGTGACCGTGATACAGAAAAATGGGTTTGGAAATTTCCCTTCCTGTCTGCACAGCTTTTCGATGCTGCCCCTAGATGGCACTGATACAAATGATCTTGCAAGCCAACCAAACACACGCACTTCAACCCAGGAAAAATACTATGTATAAGTTGTGGTGAATTTTACACCAACACATACCTTGTTCTTTACTTTGAAGTCCCTCTCTAATGTGGTGGACTTTTTTAATAGTGTGCAACTAGTGTGCAAAATCATACTCCTAAAATAAATTATGTTAAATGATGTCGAACTTGACACCACAAATGTGTAAATATCTTCACCATCTTATGAAATGCATGTAGTATTACAAGATGTTTGTGAGGCATAATTGGCTAAAGCTCCCATGTCAGCTTTTCCAAGAATGAGATTGACCTCACATAACTTGCAGGGTGGGATTCAGCTCAGTACCTTGGAGTTTATATATGTATATATGAACTATGTGCACTTGTCTTTCAGCTACTGCTCCAATGGGGTGAAAATTTCCAGAATTACATCTGTGACCTTGATAAGAATACCTCAGATATGTCAGGATATTTCAAATGGTACAGGAAGCCTGTATTTAGACAGCTGAATCCTAATCCTGACATTAGGATAAATAGATTCCATGTGTAATTTAAAGTGAGTGATAAGAAGAATAACCAAAATTATGCTGGAGAGATCGGAAAGGTATTACATAAGATAGAAAACAATGTGCACATGTCTATCCCAAAATCAAAGTACTTCCTATCTGATGGAAACACATTGTACAACAATACAAAGACATCAGCTTTGATTGTCTCTCTACCTTTTCCCCACTTCCTCAACTATAAGGATCAAGCTCCAGAGACAAGCTGACTTTAAAACCTAGATATTAAACTTGCTTGCAATTATATGGAGGGGGAATAGAATGCAAAGAGATCAGACTATAAACATGTTCCCTGTAGAGAAGTTTAGCATGGATATTGTCGCACAAATTTAAAGAAAGGAGAGATCTGCATTGCAGAAAGTAACGCCTTTTCCATGGCAAGCCATTCGATTAGGCAACAAATAAAGTGTAAAGGAAAGGGTGTGTTAGCATTTTCCAGCAATGGGAAATGATGACATATCATCTTGTGCCTACCCTAGAAAATAGCTAATGTTGTCTTTGGACACCATAAATTTGTGTCAGAAAAAGCCACATGTCCAGCTGATAAATAATTCACCTGCATCCAGTGAATGCAAAATAAATAGATAACATTCTCCATTCTCTGCGGCACCATTTTTAAAGTAATTTTGCCTGGGTGTACTTACACAAGATCTGGGGGAAAAAAGGTTCACTGAATTTATGGCAACATAAAAACCATCATCCACCAGATATTTATTTTATACCATTGTGTCAGAACACCAGAGGCTGTAAGTCGTAGTTGTCATCAGTATCTTGGAGTCCCTGACAGGCTTTTCTGTTCTTCCTCTAGTGATATTTTGACATTTTGGAATTTTTGTTCTGATCTGTGTGAGTGCAGGTGAATGTGTAGCTCATGTGTAAGTCATGAGACAAGACTGAACAGGAAGAGCAAAGGCCAGCAGTGATATGAGAGATGTGCCCTCTCCCTCTAATCTATAAATGCATAAAGCAGTCTGAAGATGAATAGGTAACATACCTATTATAAAAAATACAAAAATGTACCAATAGCTACTACATATCTACCTAGATAAACCCACTTCATATATAAATGGAAAATAAAATAAAAAAAAAAAAACAACACCAAAACCAGATAACATTAAAAAAAAAAACACGGATTTTTTTTTTAATGGTAATCATATAAAATGAAAGAGAACAATATAAAGAAAAAACTGGTTTGGGAAGTAGATCTGAACAGTCTGAATACCTTATGCCTAAAAATAAATACAGGCGGCATCAAGTACCAAAGGAGAGAAAAATGCTGAGAAATCCACACAAACATCCTATTATATAGGCTGACCTAAAAGAAAGCTAGTAGACATACAGTCCATGTTTAGCAAACCCACCCGTATGAATAAGAATTCATTTCAGAAAACCAAAAAGAAATTGTTGAAGATGTCTGTAAAACTCTATTACTTTTTTGTACTTCCTGATGTATTTTCCATGATTTTGGCATTTTTATGTTGTCTTGTTCTTTAATTTGCCACAAAAAAACTGCTGCCCCATGTAGAATGGAAGTGAAAGACAGGAGGCTATAAGTAAAAGTGACAGGGGCATGCCAAAACTCAAAAGATATTTCATACAGCAACCAGACAAAGGTTTCTAAAGCATTTTCTAAAGGCTAACCTGTCTCTACTCCCTTCTCCAACAATGACTATAATGCGATCCAAAGGAAAGTTATTCTAGTTGAGCAAAGGGCAGCATACCACAAATATTTCTTTGCAGCATGATGGATCAGTAATAGAACAGAAATGTTTTCCATGTATCATAGACTCATAGAGAGGTTTGGGTTGGAAGGGACCCTAAAGTTCATTTAATTATAACTCTCCTGTCATGGGACACTTTCCAGTAGACCAGAATCCTTGGATCCACATCCAACATAGCCTTGAACACTTCCAGAGGTGGGGCAGCCATGACATGCATTACCTGTACAGAATCTATTGTGTGAGATTAGGAAGTAACAGGATATACCCAGCCAACTTTGTATTACAGTATTACAACTGTCTTCAGAGAATCTCTCATCAAAGAACATGGAGTTTTCCTGGCTATGACTCTTGGTACAAGCTGAATTTGTGTCAGAGTGAATCAAAACAAGAACACAACCTGCAATGAGCAGTTTAACACAGTTTCACACAGTGTAACATTTCCAGCATACAACCCAACGTTACTATTATTGCTTTGAGATCACACTAACGCAAAAGAAAATTCAGCCCAGTTTCCAGTTTATCCATAACAATATAGAGATGCAGACAACTGTTTTTCTTCAAGCTACCTTCAAAATGCAAAACACAGGATAGAGCATGGCAGATTATTCTGACTATATACAAAAGTATAGTTAAGTTACAGCCTTTACAGCTATACAGAGCTTCAGGTCAGAAATCCTCCTTGCCCTGTGCTATGGCTTCATTTGGGGTCAGCACTGAATATCTAGAGAGGAGTAAAAGAAATAATCTATTATAAAGTGACCCTTTATCTCTACCTCTCAAATTCTGTTAATCAATAGGTTTTATGATTTTCTGGAGGAGAGGTGAGGCCAGTTATAACAGGCAGTTTGAGGTATTTTTGTCTTCTAGGTCTCTGATACAGATTATAGATATTGCTAGCGATACAACAGAAATAAATGCACTAAATAAATTAATTAAAGGTACTAAATGTCCATCTCTCATCATTAAGAAGCCTGTATACCCATATTACTTTTTGAGGTTACCAGAATCCTTTTTTCCCACTTCAAGTTTTGAGGCTTAAGTGTGACTGTGACTCCTTGTTAGTGATTGGAAAAAAGATGTTGCCCACTTGGGAAGACCCTCAAAAGGAAGAGTGTTGGTGAAGGCATGCATGAAAGAAAACAAATTTTCAGGGCAGGACTGGCAGAAGATTTTGACAGCCAGCTACACATATTATTTCAGATCTGAGCACATTGCATTGCCCCACACTGTGCAACACTGATCAGATGAACTTCTGCCTCCACAGCTCTAATTCCTTCCTGGTGGTTATGATTATTAAGCATCATCCTATCTTCCTGTATTATCTACCAAGCTGAAAATAACTCCTGTGAGTCATACAGCTGGTACTTCAATACCTGCATAATCAGTCTCCACAATGCTGCTAACCAAGTACAGATACTTAAAGACAGGTTCATGAGCTGTCGGCATTCCAAAAAAACCAAACCAAACAAAACCAAACGAAAAAAGAATCCCACCTAGACTAAGATGATATTAAGATGCTCAGTCTGATTTTACCTGTTCACTCTGAGTACAGAAATATATGTCATGTTAAGTTCTAAGCCAGGAGTGCACTTTTACCAGAACACAGGATGAATGGACTAGCAGTGGAGTTTGTGATGTGAAAGCATTTATAAAATAAAATAAAATTTTTACACTTGGTGTTTAGAGAGTACAAAGGAAAATGCATTCGATTTTATAGTGATGGGTTCATATTTTTAAATATAGCCATCAAAATTGCACATTACACTCAAAAAATTCATTTATGAAACCTGAATAAACAAAAGAGTACATACTGCTTAAAATCTTATTTTGATACGTACAGGTTATTTTAGGATTCTACACATTACTGGCTCAGAAGATATCTGAGCATATCATCTGCCTTGATAGTATATTGCCCTTATCCTCTGCTACATGTTGAAGGATATTGGTATTACTGCTCTTTGTTCTGCTGGCTCCCCTCTGACAAGAACATATGAAGCCACTAAACCAATTAAATGGGAACCCTAAAGTTCAGATGGACCTATGAAAGTAAGAAGGAAAAAATAGCTCTCCTAGCTTATACTGTACCTTTAGAACAAAATGTGCTTTTTATCTCCCAAAGCTCCCCATCTTAAAGGGTTGAATGTTCCTTCTCATCTCATATTCCTGGCAGACCATGAGAAGGCTACAACAGAGTATCAGAAGATAACCTTGAGTTTCAGCCTGTCCAGTCATGTTGCAGAAGGTGTGAAAAGAAATAAGAACTCCAAATCTACTATCTATCCAAACCATGATACTAATCTCATAGCTAAGACTCCCAGTACCCCCTTGTCTTATACAATCTGAAAATCAGGTCACCAAAGTTGCAGCAAAAGACATTAAGAGTCTGATGCAATTTTGAATAGTAATGTTGCTTCAATGCATAAGGATATATAAGGTCCTGCTGCTTTAACTCAAATTATGCCTATTGAATATGGCTGTAAAACAAATCACTTTAGATAGAAGGGAGCTAGAAGAACTCTCAAAAAAGTTAAGGTAATCTAGAAAGTTCAGATTAAAATATCCCGTAAGACAATTCATAGTGTTGGTGCTCAAATTTTTTGTTTAATTTTAGTTGGAATTTGAAAATTACTCCAAAAATTGAGTACTAAAGGTTATTAATAGAAAACTGGAGTAAATAGAAAATCAAATATATTTGCTGGGGTCAAGGCCTTCCAGGAAAAAAGGAATGATTTAGCAGCACTTCCTAAGTGGAAAATGGAAATACATTCAGGCAATACAGTGTGACAGTAACTTTAAGGGCCAATAGCGTAACATACTGAATGTCACTTTACACTGATATTTTAAAATCCAATTTGCTTTACCTCTTGTTTATTTATTAAACTGAGATGTTTTAATAGAAGTGTCACATTTTTGAGTATATGTCACTCATATGAATTGATTTGTAAGGTGACATTATAATTCTGAAATAAACTTATCCACAATAACAAGGTTCCTTGTCTGTGATTGGAGACAACATGAATTCAAAACATGCCTTATTAGAATCATAGAATCATAGAATCCATTGGGTTGGAAAAGACCTCTGAGATCATCAAGTCTAACCCTTGGTCCAACTCCAGTCCATTTACCAGATCATGGCACTCAGTGCCATGCCCAGTCTGCATTTACTGTTTTCTGAAATTTAAAATATCCCAGGATTATGTGTTCTGAGATATTTGGCAGTTTTTTAATCCAACAAATACATTCTAAAAACAGCTGGTAATAAAGATTTAATATAAACAGTGATGATTCATTTTCTGTGTGATGGACTCACAGAAGGGCTAACCTCAATTAAAAGTCTAAGCCTCTAAAACAATACTGGAAGAGACATTAGGCAGCCAAATCCATAACTGTGAATACCCATTCGGAAACTGCTACTTCATCTTAAATAGCTCCAACAAGGTGTACAAGAAGACATACTTTGGCAACTTTCTAACTCTCTGTTCCCAATGCTACGTGTAGTGATATGTGTACCAGCCTCACTCAGGACCTTCTCCTACCTGCTCTGCACAGGCTCCCTGCTCCCTTTTTGAGCTATGCCATGAGTGTGCCTGTCTTCAGCCCTGTCCTGGCTGGACCTTGGACCTGTATTTTAGGTAGTCTATCTCCAGTTATGTCTTCAGTCCATGGACCTAGTTATAATTAGGTGTATATATATTACAGAATCATAGAATCGCAGAATATGCTGAATTGGAAAGGACCAACAAGGATCATTGAATCAAACCCCTGGCCATGCACAAGACCCTCCCCAAGGGTCACACTGTGTGCCTGAGAGTATCATCCAAATACTTCTTGAACTCTGACATACTTGATGCTGTGACCACTTTCCTGGGAAGCCTGTTAGAGTGCCCAACCACCCCCTAGGTGAAGAATATTTTCTTAATATCCAAGAGAAACCTCCTCTGACAGACACAACTTCATCCAGTTTCCTAGGGTCCTTTCACTGGTCACCACAGAAAAGAGATGAGTGTGCCTGCCTCTCCTCTTCCCCTCACAAGGAAGTTGTAGACCACAATGAGGTCTCCTCTCAGTCTCCTCTTCTCCAGGCTGAACAAGCCAAGTGACCTCAGCTACTCCTCATATGGCTTCCCGTCAAGGCCCTTCAAGCACCTTTGTTGCCCTCCTTTAGACACTCTCTAAGAGCTTAATATCTTTATTATATTGTGTTGCCCCAAACTGCACAAATATTCAAGGTGAGGCCGCCCCAGTGCAGAGCAGAGCAGGACAATCCCCTCCCTCAGCTAGCTGGCGAGGATGTGCCTGATGCCCCCCAGGACACAGTTGGCCCTCTTGGCTGCCAGGGCACTACTGATTCATATTCAACTTGCCATCAACCAAGACCCCCAAGTCCCTTTCTGTGGCACTGCCTCCCGGCATCTCATTCTCCAGTCTGTACGTATCCCCAGGGCTGCCCCATTCCAAGTGCAGAATCTGTCACTCTCCCTTGTTGCACTTCATATGGTTGGTGATTTCTCAGTCCTCTAATTTGTTGAGGTCTCTCTGCAAGGTCTCCCTGCCTTCGAGGGAGTCAACAGCTCCTCCCATTTTTGTGGCATCTGCAAACTTGCTTATTATCCCTTCCAGTCCTGTGTCCACATCATTTATGAAGATGTTGAAGAGCACAGGGCCCGAGATGGAGCCCCTGTGGAACCCCACTACTGAAAAGTCACCAGTCTGATGTCACCCTATTCACTATTACTCTCTGTACTCAACGCCTGAGCCAATTGCTCACCTACCACATGATGTGTTTATCCAGCTGTGGGCTGGACATTTTGTCCAGAAGGATCCTGTGAGAGTATCGAAAGCTTTATGTCTATATGTCATAAAGACTCTGTTAAGTCTGCAAACCATAAGATTTCTAAGTCAAAAGTCTTCTTCCAATCTTTTTGTACAAATCCAGATCCTCCCATTGCCTTTCAGGTTTCTAGTTTTGCTTGTACTCCTCACTACATTGACACTCTTCTAGGAGACCATGAAATGCAAGAGTATTGCCTTTATTTATGTGCTTCATCTGGGAATATTATGTGACAAGTGGAAGGGATAAAATCTTCCTGCTACGTGCCCTCCACTGAGGCACAGTTTTTGTGCAGCAATTGGTTATAAGGTAAAACATGCTGGATTTACTGTATTGTCATTTTCATTGACCATATCCTAATGTTAACTATAATTTTTGAATTATTTTTGAATACTTTGAATCCTATGTAAATTCTCTGCAAAATTATTCATGTGTGTCAACATGCACTGGCTTGAGGCTTTTTCTCAGAGTCTTTAGGCTTTTAGGTAGAGGGTGAATGTAGCATTCATTTAAATCATTGTACTGATTGAAAAACAATGTTTGGTCATTTTAAACTTTGGCTGTTTACATGCCACCAAACAGGTCCAGTGGCCATTGTGCAGGTAGAAGACATTTTGGTTTTTGAGAAACAGTGGTTTTGTTGTTTTGCCAGACTAGTCATCGTAACCATGAAACAGGTTGAAGCAGTAATACATGATACATAATGGGGATATTAACTACATCTTTATTTAATTCCTTCCTAAACTAGGTATTAGATAGATTTGTTAATTATTATTCTATATAAAATACTTTGGTTCTACAAATACATATACATGTACAGGTCAGTCTGTTTGCAGAAAAAAACACACAATCTATCCATTTAAAAAAAAGCAAAGAAAGATAATGGTAAATTAGTTAAATTTCCTTTCTAGTTATTTCATAGAACCATAGAGTGGTTCATGTTGGAAGGGACCTTAAATATTATGTGGTTCCAATCCCCTGTCATGTGCATGCACACTTTCCACTAAACAAGGTTACTGAAAGCCCCATCCAGCATGGCCTTTAACACCTCTGGGGTGCAACATCCACAGCTTCTCTGGGAAACCTGCTCCAGTGCCTCACTACCCTCACAGTAAAGAATTTCTTCCAGATATTCACAATGTTATGAAATGTCCACAGTGCTCTCTGGTTGTTGAGGGAAGTTACAGAGAGAGACAAGATAATTGAATAAGTTTCAATTGAAGCATGTACCATATAGACAGAAGGATGAAGTAAAAGATAATAGCCCATTTTAAAGGTTGATGCTTGTTTTCCTGCTGGACCAGTATTTGAAATGATTTTGTGGGTTGTTGGGGGTTTTTTTACTTATTTGTTTTAAATCTTCACATATAATTAAAAGGATGGAAAATTTTTCTGCATGGCTATCTGCTTTTTCTTTCCTGTTCATTAATTCATCTTATCTCCAGGGGCTGTCAAAGAGTGGTTAGAACTGAGATGTAGTAAAAGACCCCTGGAAAGTTCTCATGTTTCCTGACAAAATGTACAAAGTTTTTTTATGTATCTTTTTTCCTATAATAACTCCATTTATTCTTTTCACCATCAGTGATGCACAGTATCAATTAATGTCCCATGTGCCTTTTGGTCAGCCAGACATCAGGCTGTGATAAATGAACTCCATAACCATAGGTTAGGAAATATTAAACCATAACTTAAGATGCCCCAAAGCATTCCATCCCCCTTCCCTTCCCTTTCCTTTCCCTTTCCATCCACACTTCTCAAAGCAAACATGTTGAAGAAATCTCTTTCTCAGGGATGTATGGTGTCTCAAAGGTTCAGAGGAGCTGGAAACTACAATCAGCATTTGGCTTTCATGAACCCCTAGAGAGCCCTTTCTGTCACACATTAAATGCACAACAAGTAAGACAATCTCTGGTCTGAGCATAGTCTTTGTGGAGGTGACAGTTCAATTGCAATGGTGTCAGGGACCCAGCACGTATATTCTCCCAAGAAGTGTCATTTGAATTCTCTGTTGGTAAAAATCAGCATTGTTTTTTTTGTGACTTCAGTAGAGATATTCCTGATGAAATCTGCTCAGCTTCTGGCCAGCACTTTCCAACTGCTTGATTTTCTGGTAATTTCTGAATCAGAGGGGTACATGGATAGTCCCAGACTGCAGAGATTACCCTTTAGTTTCAGTAGTTCTTTCAGTAAAACTAAATGAGATATGTGCAAAAACATGTATTCGGTACTGAATGTTGCTATCCTGAAGATTTCCATAGGAACACAATGCAGTTATCTCCCTAGGTAGTCTTTTGATAAAGTTATGAAGCAATACTCCCTAGAAATATCTTTTTCTGTCATATTTACAGCAATTATGTCAAATAGTGAATTTAAATAATTTAAACTGATTACTGCTGGTTTGTGAAAACACACAGTTTGACGTATTCGCAAGTTTCAATTACTGTATGTGGAATGTAATTATGTGGAGTACAAAACTCCAGGGGAAGCTGTGTTTGCTAAATACACCTTGTCTGAAATGCAATAATCTTTACTATTTTTTTTCTCTTCCCCCCCCCCAAATTTGAAAATATCATAAATCTTGTCAGTGGCTGATCATTTTTCAGATCCCACTTTGAAAAGCTGCATAGACTGAGTACAAAGAGAAAAAAACATCACAAATTCAGCAATCCATGTGTAGTGTGATCATATAAATGGAACAACTTTAATTTTCTTTTCCATTTTTTCTGCTCACTGTTTAAGACTCCCTGAATATTGATTTTACTGAGTGAAACCTTCGAGTACAACGTCATTTGTTTCAAAATAAGTCTTTGTAACAAGAAATTCGGTAATGGTAATTTATCATCTGATTCATTATGGGGCTTTTAAGAGTCATTCTCTTCAAGTTATCATACCAATTTCAGTGGCCAACAGTCCATTATGACAAAAAAGATGAATGATAATCTGATCAGCAAGTCCTGTCACCTGTGATTTCAGGAAGCATACAGCAAATATACGACATTATATCTCCCCAAATCCCACATAGTTGAGACCTTCCTAGAGAATCCTGGTTATAATGTGTTCCAGAAAAGGAGCAAGAGGGTTGAAGACTGTGGAAAGTGGCAGTGGATGGAAGTCAGCATTTGGCCATGGTACTGATCCCAGTGTTTCTAACAGCTTTCTCTTTTGTCCTTGTGAGACATTACTTGTTAGTACCACAAACACTGGCATCAATGTTTGTATTTCTGTGAGCTCTGCAGCTTCATCCACAGAACTTCCCATACGGAAATGCTGATTAAAATTTATATTATGCTTTTAAATACACAAAGTTTCAGAGCTGTTAAATTTGATCATCTCTAAAGCATCTGTGTATTTCATTTGTATCTCACAAAAACAGATTGACATTAAAATCCATTTTATTTTAGTTACTGTAATAACCCCAAATAACCCTAAATTCCTTCTGTTCATATTTACTCACATTCATGGCTTTTGAAACTCCTTATCCTTCTTTATGCTTTTATTTTCCTTTCTAGTGAAGCTGGTTTTATATCCAGCATGGGATGCAGATCTGTTTATTTTATTTTTGACAAATTGTGCACCAGACATGGAGGAAGACATTTGTGATTATTCCTTCTCCTTAAACAACTACATGTTGCTTCTATTGTGTCATTTATCAAAATAATTCTAATTATTATTGTCACATTTTCAAATTTCCTTCTTCCCAAAGAGCTGAAAAATATGCTTTTGACAGGTTTGACAGTGGTTACATATGAACTTCTGCTTTAAAGGACCAGTCTTTTTTAGTATCTGAGAAAATATGACTTTCAATCCCAAACCAGCACAATTTATTTCCAATTAACTGGAACTGTGCAGGATAAGAAGTCAGGAAAGGTTTCTTTTTGAAATAGATTTTGTAATTCCTGTGTGTATTCAATTACAATTTCCTTTGACACAAGACAGCACCTTCCTATTGACCTTGATGATTAAAATTTTTATTGCTGTATCCTTAGATAATATGTATCCCTAAAAAGAGATCAGGGTGATATGTCATTCCCTGATGTGACTGTGGTACCCCAGCATAATTTCTGAAAGAATGTTGGTCTCATGTTCTGCTCACATTGGTGTAACATTGTGAAAAAGATCATCAGAATAGAAAATCAAAAATGAAAAAATTGAAATCTATAGTAATGCCATTTAGTTTCCAATGTCTTTGAATTATACGAAAAATGACATGAAAATATGGCTAGAAAAAATGTCTTCTTATTGACCATTTTTTACATAATGACTTAGATAATTGCTATTTCTTTTAACCTATTTGTATGAATTTCTTGAAAGGTGGAGTCTATATAAATGAGAATGTATTTCTTTTCCTGAAGATATGGCAAATTTTACATTAAAATGTAAGTGTATTTACTTGTTAAAAAATCTGAAATTATCTGTATGACTAGATGAGGAACTGGTGACACTATAATTTCTACAGTGTATTAGATCAAATAATGCAGTTAGTACAAATAGTGACTTCTGTACATGATCTTTACATCGATCTTCTCACATGGTAGTTTTTTTCCACTGATCTCAATTTCTGATCAATTAGTTAAAAGTTTAGCAACTAATAAAAGATGAGTGTTTCTGGATTTCTTAAAAAGTAAATAAAATCAAGCTGATATATAAGAAGTAACAGTAGAGAAAAGAATTTGTGATTGACATACCACAAATGTGTGTATGGCTCAAACACAGTATCTATCGTTGATACTGGTATTAGCAAAATAATAATTATAAAGAATAAATATGGATATATAGAAAGAAATGAGTGGTACAGGAAAAACAAAGCAGGTGCTCTGCCATGGGAGCATTTATTAAGACTGGAATAGTTCACGACTGGAGCAAAATAAAATGTCAGCATATCAGGGAATGCTAGGGCATCGTTGCCTGGGAAGACAAGAGATGGCAGTGACTTCCTGCATCTCTTGTAACCTTCTTGAAATATACTTGACCAAAAACTACATTATAATTACTTTTCCTCCAAATATTGTTAGTTCTGTATTGCAGAAATGCTCTTATCATATTCTCCAAGGCATCACAAATATCAAGAGTGTCCAAAAAAACTCCAAAACTCTTTGCCTTGGGAAAGTCTCATATTTTTTACTGATAGAGAAGGCTGCAGATCACTACACTGTCAACCACTGTCAATAATCCCAACAGCAAAGCTCTTCAGACAGTGAGGTACAGATGAAGAATCGTTTTCATCACTGGACTTCCAGTACTTATGGGCCTATACATAGTACATTTCTAAATGAAAAACAACCCAGCTCCAGTTAATTCAGTCTACCTCTTATTCTTTACTCTTCCTTTAGAAAAGAAGCAGGGTTTTTTCAGGGCAGTGGTTCTGACTGCCCTGAAACACTGATTCATTTGCCCTTAGGGTTAAGTAAAATTTATTATGTATTTAGTCTGTGCTGTGAGGAGTCTCCTTCTCCTTTTATATAAATTTATTCTCTTTATATGTGTGGACACAGATCTTAATTCTATTAATTTGCCCTGCTCTCCTGTCTTGAGGTCCTTGCTAGCAGCTAGATAGCCTGAATCCTCTATAGTTATTATTACATCTTGTGGTTGTTGGTGCGGAACAACAGCATCAGGTATAACACTATAGAAAGGTCATATCTTTGCTTTTACTAAAGGTTCTAATGAATTAATTTAGCAACAATATCAAGTACTAAGCTAACTGCACCTTTTAATTAACAACAAATGTGTGCTATAATTAATAAATTACCTTAGAGGCATGAACCATTTAATGACTTGAAGGTTAGAGATCAGTATACACAAAAAGAGATGTAGGCATGGAAAACATATGAAAGGTTTAATAAGATGTAAAATTTTTCAACATACATGGAATAAATGAATATTTAACCTCCCTTCAATAAAATAAATTCTGCCACAGGATAAATGGGCTTTTTATATATAATGAATCGATAAACCCTGTCTGCCTTATTGGATTCTTGGGTTAGAGTGGCTTGCAAGAAACTTCTGTTCAGCAAAGAAAAGGTCTGGAGGGACTCGCAATCTACATCATTAGTGAATACACCCATTTTTAAAATTCTATGCAAAAATTAAAATTAGGTTTTGCATCAATCAGTAGATATGCACTACACTACAAAAATAACAGTTGCCTCATTTTAGCATCTTGCTCTCTTTGAATTCAAGCCCAAACCTACTGTAGCCACTAGAGGTTTTGAATTTGCACCATGAACTTTATAGCATGCCCATGAATCATCCTCTTAGGCCTAAAATAATTAAAACTAGTTTAAGGCAGCTGAGATGCCCATACTTGGGGGCAATATACAAACTGATACAGAGAATCATTACTTTAAATTATTGTCTGTGGTAGAGACATGACATTCTAAATAATCCTGTAACAGATATGAATCCCCTACATATCTGTTATAATGTATATGATAAACTATTTAGATATTTTCACTGCTGCTACAAATCAGTTCAAAGTGAGACATTATTCCATAACAGAGAATAATACAGTGTAATCACAGGTTATTGAAGAAAGAAATAAGTTAAGCACTTGAAAGAAGAGATAATTTTCAGTTATTTACTTAAAATATCAATATTTAACATGATACAACATGAACGATCAATGCAACATGAGAACCTTTCAAGTAAAGAATTGAAGAAGAATTAAGGGATTGCCAATACTTTTTCAAAATCTGGCTGCCTCAGTTCAAAGACCAAATCTCTCTGCTAAGTTGAGAGTAGAAAAGCTGAGGCTCTTCACAGCAGGACAATTTAAATTGTTTACAGGAGGAGCCTAGGTCTCCTACCTGACCAACAAGGAAATTGTCTCATCTAGGATTTTTCTGTACTCACCTTTATTAGTTTCTGTAGCAAGTTAGGATCACAAATCCAACTTAGTAAAATGACCTCCTTTTCCAGCAATTGAAACTCTAAAAGTATAAACAAACCAACCAAACAAAAAAACACAGTTTGAAGCTAGACCAGATCTTATAGTTAGGTACTTGAGGCTTTGCCCACACTGAAGGCGCAGCAGAACAGGAACAGACATTTCAACAACACAGGAATTGGAGACAACTGAAGAGTTCCCTTTAAATGTTCATCCTGATATGATATAAAATTGGGATTTTAAGTACTGTAGGTTACTCAGAAATTCTATATTCACCCTCCATGAACTTTGAAACATCTAATGGAAGTCTCTCCATGTGAAGCCAAGCAGTTTTTAAGGTCAGACAAGGATTTTTTTATATATATTTATAAATAAGTAACACATTTGAATTTGAAAGTTGGGGGGTTTTCATCAAACAAGGATTATATTGGATCATCAAAGTCCAAATCCAATCCTGAAATGCAAATTAATGAACAGAGAGAAAAAGAGTTTTGAAGCCTCTCCATTATATTTTAGATAATTTCAGAATTGTGTTCCAAATATTATTTCGAGGGCTAGGGTTCAAAGAGCTGCTCCTGTTAGTTCTGACTTTGGATGCTTGCTGATGTATACCATGGCAAATGACATCTTCCTCCATCCTTTGGGCTGACCTTGAACATGGGTCCAGCACCATGAGTCAGCACTAGAACAAAGACTTTTCCCCTTGTCCTGTGGCTTATCTCCCACTTAGTCCCAGGGCCCAGTAAGGGATCTTATTTAATCTGTGTGGAAGTACCAACCACTAAAAGACAGTGAGGAACAATTCTTGTAATGTTACCTCAAAGCTGCAAGATACCCTCTTTTAGGACAAGACAGAACAGCCCAAAGTTACACCACAGAAGCTTTAGTTTGGATACTAGGAAAAATTTCTTCATGGAAGGACTGGTAAGGCACTGTAACAGCCTGCCCAGGGCAATGGTAGAACCACTGTCCCTGGAAGTGTTCAAAAAACATGTAGATATGGCACTTCAAGACACAGTTTAGTGGTGGACTTGGCAGTGATGGGTTAACAGTTGGACTCGATGATCGTGAAGGCTTTTTTCAACATTAATGATTCTAGAATTCTATGATCTCTTGTTTAAAGACTATGGTAGCAGAGAGTCAGAATGTCTCAACAGCCTCAGAGTAGAGGGGCCTGTCCTGATTTGGACTGTTCTATGAGTAATGTTTCTTCAACAAGGGATGAGTTAGAAGCTACACCTTGAACATAGGCAAGCCTGGCCAAACTGTCCTTTTTGTATGAATTAGAACATCTTCCAAACTATACTAATTTATACCAGCCATGATATAAATTACAGACATAGGTTTACTCTTTTGATGGGGAATAGCTTTTATTTCAAATCTTTGGTGAAAATCAGATCTCATCCTATGCTTGAAAATAAATAATTTCTAAATTATTCAACATAGAGATGAGCATTCACACTTAAGCACTGGGATGGCAATCAAATATGTTTCTATTTAGGATGACGTCTGGACTGACATTTTTCACAAATTTTATATCTGTTTTCCAAATGAGCTCAGCTAATATTAAGTGACTTATGAGAAAGCATCAAGAAATGTGTCTTTTTAATCTGCCTACAAGGTCAAAAAATTCCAGCAGCATTTAATATATGTACACAGGCTCGATGTATTGAAGTGCTGCATTTTTTTACAATGCTAACAGTTTGATGAGAATATCAATTAAACATGACTGTATAGTTAAAATTTCCATCTCTAAATGCAGCTGCAGCAAGTAACCGGACTGCTAATCAAAGCAGTGTTATAATTTAGCAGTGATGAGGAAAGCAGTAGCCGTCAGAAGGGAATGACAGAAAGGAGGCAGCTGCTTTCATATCATTTTAATGTCCATTTCTTTAATGAGCCTGAGGAGACAATTCCCTGCTGACTATTCATTAATTAATGGAATTTATGAGAGGAGAAGAGCTATCAGCATGCAAACAAGTGGAGAACAGGTGATGATGGTCTATTTGCACAGAATGAGCATACTGAGGGGAGGAAGGTTTTGAATAAAGCAAATGGTCTGAAAGAGATTTTTAACAAAATGCTACATTCCCAATTCTTTGACTGGGCAGCAATGAAGTGTGACTTACGGCTTAACGGGGATATATTATTAAACTCAATTTCCGAAATTTCCCTTATCAGATCAGGGAGAAAGGGGAAAGCAGCCCAAAGGACTCAGCAGGTGGCTCTTTCCTGTTCTGAGTGACTATCACCATTTTGTCCCGATGTGATTGCATTAATATACAGTTGGATAGATCCTACTAGGAAACTGTCTCCTTTTGTCTTGGTCTTTCAATGTTATCCCAGTGTCTTGCCCTTTGTTTGGGAAATCCGTTATGCCTTAAGTGAGTTTTGCAACGCAAATGAGACTCCTTCTCAGCTGTGAAGATCTCAGGGTGCAGAGCAGATTGTGCCAAAATCAAGCTGCAGAGATTAATAAAGAGGAGATAATATCACAGTGCTGGGCACCAGCCACCTTTATGTCACCCTTCTGTCAGGTAGCTGAGATTGGATACAATCGGATGCAGCCTCATGGATCAGTTCACAAAGGGATACTTTGAGCCTCTTTGCACAACTTGAATTCTTGTAATATTAAATGCCCCCATGCTTGAATCCAGTTCATTCTCTTTGATCAGAAAGTGAAAACTAGTTGGGTTTAGACACATTTGTACTAAGGAAGACTCCTGATAGTGCTGTTTCTGTCCATTTTCTACCAGGAGGATTTTGTGTAGGATGTGCAAGGAACATAATGGAGCTCAGCTCTGCAAGTGCAAGCTCCTTAAAGACTTTAGGATAGCAGCATGTGTCAGAGCAGCCACAAGCCTACTGTAAACAGAACAGGCCGAGGCAGGGGGTAGTGGACATGTGAGATAGACACCAACTGTAGAAGCTCCAAACAGTATCTTGTCATGTTTGGGGGATTTATATTATAAAGGCCATAGTGACAATCGCACTCACACCACACAACACACTTAGAAGTCTGTTCCACAAAGTCTTGAATCTCCTGCATATGCAGTAGTCACACACAAGGATTTCATTTTTGACACTGTATACTACACACAAACTGCTCCACATATGTTCACTGAGTGGGTAGCGAGAGCACATGTTTTTTTTTTCTGCTAAGGTTTCTAAATATCAGGGATGTTACACATTTTTCTCAATGGGTCTTCTATTGGGCGGATGATGGAGAAATAAACAGAAAGAGTTGAGCAATTTTATCCAAGGTCATAAGTGATAACTTAATGCACAACATATCTGCATCATAAAAGAAAAAAAAAGCATGGTAATTAATACTACAAAATAGGAAATACAGGAAGATTCCCTCCCTTTATACTATATTACTTTATCAAATTTGCAATATCTTAGGGCTGAGGGAAGGAAGGGGAATTTCAATAGCATTATGAAGAGCTGGGTAGATAAGAATAAGTTATAGATAATAAATATGGTCCTTGATTCCACCTAAGTACATTGAAAGTTCATCTTAAAATTTGTCTATGAAATATTCTTAGTTTTACTGGGTTACTAACATTTCTCTGCTCTTTGTTCTAAAATCTATAATTCCAGGAGTCATATGATAACCTCATTTTTATTATAACATAGGTTATAATAGTAATAATAATAAACCAAACCAAACTAACTAACCAACCAACCCACCAACCATCAAACAAAAAAAACCAACCAAGCAACCAACCAAAAACAGCAAACCAAACTAAACAAAAGACCACCACCAAACCAGAAAGATGAAAGTTAAAATGTGTTTTTTAATGGATTGTCTTAATTTTTTAAACAAGGCTTGAGTTTCTGTTTGATTTATTTTGTATTATAAAGGATAATCTGCTCAATCTGTCTTCCTGACTTGTTGGGGTGACAGTACCAGCTTTCTGAAGGAAAAGACTGTAATTACACATCATCTTTCTGCCTATATAAAATTATTCATTGGTTCCAATCTAGTTGAAGAATTCAAAATAATCTCAGCAAAACATAAAATAAAATAATAAAGCTAATCAACAAAGAAAGAAATTATAGTAGTCTCCATTCCCGTAAGTTCATGCAGGATAGAGAGCAGAAGCCTGTCTTGTTCCTCTGCAAAATATTTCATTGTCTTTTGATAATTTACAGCTTTCTTGACCCAACTATTTCATTCATGGGCATGAACTGTAAATCCCCTTGAGATTAAACCACATACTGCTAATTCCAAACAGTTATTCAGATTTTAACTTGGACTTTTGTTCTTTGATGAGAAAGGTTGAAAACGTTGATCATTTACCTCCTTTCATGGCTAGAAATATGTGTATAAGGCCATCTTTAATCCAGGCACCAGTGAAAATATCACACATGGGAATACATTTAAGTTTGTTGACATGAGTATTATAACAATGGTGTTTATCAGAAAAGACAGGTGCATTGTCCAAGTCAGCACACAGCAGATCTTGGGGCCAGGCTGCCAAACCATTACAAAGGTTTCCCTATACATGAGATGGAATAACTAGCAGAAGTTTAAAACTATAATTTCCAAAAGAGCCTGTGATAAATCTGTATACAAGTCAAAAGTACTCTGGCACTCCAGTTATAACCAAAACCATATCATGTCTAATAGATAAGAAGGGAGAGGTGGCATGAGCTGACCGTGTTGAGTACCAACAAACTGAGTCTGAGATTAGCTCAATTGGTTAGACTATGCTGCTAAAACATCCAGGTTGCAGGTTTGATTCACATATTGGCCATTCACTTAAGAGTTAGACTTGATGATCCTTATGGGTCCCTTCCAACTCAAAATATTTTGTGATAAGGATCTGGTCATGACAGGAGGTACAGAGCAGCTGCTGAAATGCAAATGTCTGGTGGATAAATGCAAATGTCTGGTGGATATCAGAACCCTGTACTTGTCTCACATATTCAGTGGGTACACAGGATACAGACACACCATTGCTGGTGCATATTATGGTGACTTAAACCTGCAAAACCAGTTCACAAAGTTAAAGCTCACCATATTAAAGCATAAAATTAATAACTTTGTCCCCTCCTTTCATTTGAAAACACTTTTTCTGCTGACACAACCTACCTCTCATGAATTCTTAATTGATTTTATAGTTAATTGTACATCAATGTAGATGACAGATGGGTTTAAAATCTGTGTAGTCCATATCTTGTAGTCCTACCTTAATAAAGCCAGTAGGATGTCTGAAAAAGTCCTCTGAAAATGCAGCCAACTTCCTAAGGAAAAAACAAACAAACAAACAAACATTTATATATGTGTGTGTGTGTGTGTGTGCATGCGCACATATATATATAAATAAATGCTGTCATCAAAACTATGATTGTGCAATATATGAAGATAACCAGTCTGCAGAGAACTTCATATGGCAGCAACAAACCAACACATCCTCCTCCCTAGCATTTAGTTAGCACCAACTGTGGATGAACATTTAAACTTTTATTAAATAAATATTTCTTATATTATTTGCTGCTAATATTAAATTTCTTTGTCCCAAGTCTGATCAGCATATGAAACTTGCCCACATATTGCATCAAAAATGATAAAGGAAATTAATAATGATTGAAATGCTTTCTGATCTTGTCATTTATGATATGACTAATAGAACACTACTTTCAAAACAATAGCTGATCCTTCTCTCCAGATTGCTGGAAGATATTTTTTTAGTTCCACAGATTTTTTCATAATTACTGAGAATTATCATTACTTGCTGTTCATATTTAATTGAGACCTGATACTAATGAAACTAAAGATTACAGATTTTAATATATTTTAAAGTATTTTTATATATATATATAACACCTTACTATTCTTTATGCAATTTTAAGACAATCAGTAAAAATTAAAGATATAATACAAAAAGTGATGAAAAGATTGAATTGTTGGCATTACTACTCAAGTTTCAGTCATAATATAAGAGCAAGGGAAAATTGAATAGATTTGAAGGAAAGAAAATGTGAAGCTTGTTGAGAAACGCATATTTCTTCAGAAGTTTCATATTGAGCTTGAAAAACTCATTGGTACAAAATATCTCTGAAACTATAAGTGGCCAGGAAAGCAGTTAGGAAATAGGTCTCATGTCTGAATTCACAGAAGAGTAAAAATTAATGTGCTTCAGACCCTGCACCCTGAAAAGTCCTTTCAGTACTAATCAGAGAACTTCTTGCTCAAATACCTTGCCCTTTATGTTTCTATGATGAAATGACAAAATGAAGTAGTATAAGGACAGGTTTGGTGTTTGTTTTCAGTGACTCATATATGCATCATTAATTGTTCTGGGAGGGATGAAAATGCCTAAAAGTTAGAAGCTGAATTATCACTGTTTTACCTTTCAGTTTTAGAAGTCTGAGAGCATCAGTCTGTAAATGCAGTCTGCATTTCAACACAACTGCTCTTCCCACCCCAATTATTACAGAATAAACACTTAAGTTACTGCACTCATTTTAAGACCCTTTTAGAATATATTTTTCCTAGTAATTAACAGCAAACACAAAGGTCAGTCTTGACCTTCTCCTCAAGCTTCCCTTGGAGATAGATCTCTTTGTTTCAGATCGAAGTTCCTACTTCCCCTTTTGCACCTCTCTTTGCTTTAATTTGATTGTGTAATTCAGAAATATCCTACCAGAACCTTCCTGCGGAGTTGAAGACCCCAGTGAAAAAAAAATCATAGAATCATAGAACCGTAGACTCATAAAACCACAGACTCATAGAATATGCTGAGTTGGAAGGGACCTATCAGGATGCTTGAGTCCAACTCCTGCCACTCATCACAAGAGCGAAGGAATGAGTACTTGCCCCTCTGCTTTGCTCATGAGGATGTTGAAGACCTCGTAATGAGGCCTCGTCTCAGTCTCCTCTCTTATGACATCCTATACCTTCCTACTCAAGCTTGTAATGCCTGCTACTCTCTTATGGGTTGTTTCCAAGTATATTAAGGCATTGACTTCTGCCAGCTACACAGTGGACTTAGAGGGCACATGAGTAAAGAGGATGTCAGAGCTACAGCTGGAACCCATTAAATATCTTGAGGGAGGAAGTTGTGAGGAAAGTACAGGCATGAGTTTTCTGAAAGCTGCAAAGTAGTGTGACATTCACCAGGAAAGTTTCTCCAGTTATGCTATACACAGGAGAAGGCAAGACCAGAACTGAGCTATTTGAAACAGATGTGGATGGGAATGAAGCTCTAAGTTCATTTCTCTAGGGAGTAAAGATGAGAATAGCCATGTTTCTCTATTTTATCTAAGCTGGTTGCAAGTTTGGGGTTTTTTTTCCAGATTCTGTATTTTTCCATTTCCATGTTTAAAAAAAAAAAAAGAGAAAAGAAAAATAGATAGGCTCTCAAACAAACTAGGAAAAAATATACTTTTTCTCTCATTCTTTTTTCAAATTCCTGTTATTAGAATTGTAAATCCTGAAGGTCCATTCACTCAGAAGGAGGGATCAGCAGGTGTTTTCCATATCAAATCTGCAGAGCTTTTGTTTGATTTTCAACAGAAAAAAAAGTAATTTAGTGTAGAGCACAAAGTTAACCAGTAAGAGATAAAAAATAGCCCAATCAGTCCTCCAACACTGAAATTCTCTACTCAGTGGCTGAATAAACAAATCTTTCAACCTTTACATTAGACTTTACTCTATAATTTACACTAGTCTGTAAACTCCAGGTCACTGTCCTCCTCCATTTCCTTAAGTTTATGTTAGCATGGCTGTAACATTATGAGTATGTCTACATATAATCTTAACTCACATGGATCATGTGAATATAATTTATGAATCCTATTTATAGGGCAGCATACTAAGCCCACTCTTCATGTTGATTGTATGAAACAGGCTAGTCTCATCTAGAAAAGTGGTTATATACAATTTCCTCTTCCTCAGACATGTTTATGCATGTTTCTGTGTGTTTTAATCAGTTTATATTAATATCCAGTAGTCTCAATGTTCCTGTTTACTGTAGCTTTAAATTCATGTGCATTTATTGATTTCACTTCCATTTACTGCCAGTTCACCTTGGTGTTACAGGGATGAGAGGCATTCTCACAGTTTTTATGCTTTTTATGCTTTAGGTCTTTTCAAATGTGAAAACAAATACTGCTGTGAAAAAATTGACATAATTTATTCTAGTTATTATACATTTTTCTTTTTTTTTCCCGTCTATTACAAATGTACATGACTTATTGGATATATTGGTTCTTGTGGAGAAAAAAACCCTCATAAATTTCACTGAGTAGCAAACTATTTTAAGTGTGTGTATATTTGAGTAGCTCATAAATATGCCTGATTTCAGCCCTAGATTTACTATATTTTTAATTTTCCAACAGATTGGCCATAGTTTTAAGGGTTTCATCTGAATCGTCTGGTCTATTTAAAAGGCACGATATACTTAACTATTCAAAAGGTTCTTGATCCCATGAATACACTTTGCTAGTAATGGGATAGTCATTTTCCAGGCCAGTAAAAAGCTATTACTCACTGGAACACAAACAGATTGTGAGAGGGAACACTCAGCCTGATGGCTGGCAGCCTGACAAAGGCAAGTGGGAAATATGGCCCTTTCTTGAATTAAGTTGCATTGGCTCTATCTGTTCCAAACATTTGACTCCATTCTTCTCATGATACTTATGACAATAATAGGATAACAGATTTATGTCATGAAGGCACTGACCTTTGTCAGAGGGAACATTTTGACAGGGAAAGATGTGATATGCTGCTGCACTCTATAATTTTGACAATGACTGACAGTATGGCTGTAAATCAACATAGCAAAGCTTATTCTTGTGTTTTTACATTGTCATACTTGGATTAACCCCTGTTTTTTTATCATCTTTGATCCCATAAAACTTTTCTAATGAAATCCTTAGATAGAGACAATTCACACTACTGGGAAGCCTTAATTCACTCACACCCCTAGAAGTGACTTGTGTTTTAGGGAAAGGTATATTTTGGGTGAAGTGACAGGTAAACCTAGTGAACACTGATGCTTCTTCTGTTCCTTCACTACATGGTGAGGATATTCTCACCTTGAGAAAGTCTAGCTTGTATTTCCTGCTTTGCTGTTTGAGAAAAGAGCTGTAATGACATGGAATTTGAATATTTAGGATACAATCAATACTTGGGTGAAATTATTTTTCTTTGTCTTCAGCATTGGTGGGTAGAGACACTCCATGAACATAGCAGCAAAGAAAAAAACATATATGCAGGTAGTTAGACAAGGTGAAAAGGAAAGAGGCACAGAAAAACCTTTTGTCCAAAGATAGGGTGCAAATATTAAGTGTATTTTTTGAATTAGAGATTATATCTTCCAAGGTACAGTATCCCAACTGNGGTGGTGGGGGTGGTGGTGGTGATTGCAGAACAGGAATGTTGTATGGCATGCAGTGCCCACTCCTGTATTCTTTTAGTGTAGCCTGAAGAATATCTTCAGTGCTGTGCCATGCAAACAAAATTGACAGTCGCAGTCCTTGAGGATTGTATCTTTTAAACTCCTACACATGAGTTATTTTATTCACTTGCAATTTTTTTTCTGTTCCCAGTGATGAAATTCCCAGTACCTCCAGCAGAGCAGGTTCAAGACCAGGCATATCATCACTGACTTTTGTGGGAGCTCTCAGAGAACAAATTAAACTGCAATAAAATCAAAGCAATGAAAACTTGTTTTCTGTGTTTCACCTTCTGTGATTTGGATATAAAACTGCCTACATGAGGCATCCCTTTTCATTTAACACTTTGAGCAGCATATAATGAGGATTCATTGTTCACTATTACACTTTGACAAATGTTGTGTTACTATTGCTCTTAAGTGACTACAAAAACCATCCCCGCTCTGGAAGCATAGTGCAAGTACGGGGACAATCCAAATGATTTATACATGAAACATGAGAAAAGAAGCAAATGTTAACTCATCTCAAAATGGGTCAAATTCCTGACAATTTAGTTAGTGACAAATTAAGTAATTTTTCTACAATATTAACTAACTATGTCCCTTTTGATTTGTGTCCCTACTGGTTTAAAAAGCAGAAAAGGTCATTTTCCAGGCAGATGGGGAATTTCCCTTGGAGGGGAAATTCAGCTTCTACATGCCAGACATAATGAGAACCAATAAATTAGGAAAGCTGCTGTTTACCTAACATGAAATATTGATGGCCGAGCTCATGAGACTGCTAAAGTCTACATTCATCATTTTTGAAATTTAGAGCACAGTAGCACAAGTTGTGATAGATCTATATATCACAGATAAAGTAACATTAGAAAAGTTACCAACCACAGAATGCAAATACAATACGATTGAATAATTTTAGTTTCTTCCACACACAAATTTCACTTTTATCAGCTGAAATGAACTGGGATGTAAAGCAGTACAAAGCACTAACTGTATGGCTTGAAGTATTGACTAGAAGATCTTGTCACTTTTATGTTACCAGTGACTAGAAGCTGGTATGTAAGATATGTGACATGATCCGGTGGTCTTTATTCAGTTCCAAGATTGTGAGACCATATGTCTCCTTCTTATGGCAGTGTAATCCAGGCACAAGGATTGGAACACATCTTTCAAGACAGAAAGGTACCATATGACTGGAAAAAAAGCAAGTTTAATAGCTTAAGTTAGGAGAAGAAAAGTGATCTATGCAACTAAATCCCTATAACTTCGAATTTTGAAGAGAAGGGGAGAATATTTAAAGACATAAAACCAAATGGATAATAACTTAAGATGCAAAAGTCGTTTAACACCAGAACATTACATGTCAGTAATCTGGTAATTTGGACAAATAGAGTGGCTGGAAGAAATGGTAAACTCCTCTCAAAGTCCTGTCAATATGCAGGGAAAATCAGATTTATTTTTCTCAGGTTGTGAAACCAGAGTGTGGTGACAGAGTCTGGTGTTGGATGGATACAAGGATGGATGCACACCTGTGTCCTGGTTTTAGCTGGGGCAGAGTCAATTTCTTCTCAGTAGCTGTCACAGTGCTGTGTTTTGGATTTGGAATGAGAATGACGTTGATAACACACTGTTTTGGTTTTTGATAAGTTGTGTTCGTCCTATGTCAAGGACAATTTTTATTTTGCTTTCCTTACCTCATGTCCTGTGGGAGGGAGCATAGCTGGGACAAGTGACCTGAACTGACCAAAGGGATATTCCTCACCATAGCACATCATCCCCCCAGTATGGAAGCTGGGGGGAGTTACCTGGATGGGGGGCTGAACTGGATTTGGAAAGAGGGATTTGGCATCGGTCGGTGGGTTATGAGCAATTGAACTGTGTATCGCTTGTTTGTTTCCTTTTTATTATAATTTTTAGCATTTATCATTATTATTGCATTTTACTTTATTTTCATTTCTTAAACTTGTTCTTATCTCTACATACATGTTTTGATTCTCCTCCCCATTCCAAAAGGATGGGGGAGGAGAATGAAGAGGTTGAACAAGCAGCTGCATGGTGCTTAATTTCCATGTGAGCTTAAACCATGACAATATGTAGCACATACAAATGGACAGCATGTGCATGGATATACACATGGAATTCTGCAACGAAACAGGCCATAAAGCTTGTTGAAGCCTTATGAGTCAGGATCACAAGTCAGATCACAGAAGAAAGAGAAGTTGCGTCATGCATCTGCTAGTCAGTGTGATAAAAAAGAGACAATGAGTGAAGCCTCCTTGAAATCTTCTTATCACTAGTCCTGGTCTTCATGGAAGACATTAACTATATTTGCTAGGTGGCTCACACAGCTATTCCAGAAATTTTCAGTTTGTTTTGACACAGCTGCTGGTTGCTGAACGGAGTAACTTTTATCGTCCATAACTGCAGGTGACATGGAAATAAATGGGTTCTGGACCTTCTACTCGACTTGTAATACCAATTCAGGGACACAGTGTAACAAATGTGATACTATTCAGAGGTGTGATAGTTGGGAGCAGCGACCTTGAGATGACAGCATATAAAATCCTGGGAGAACTAAAGGTGAGTAGCAAAATAAAGACATTCAGGAGTTCAGGGGATCAAACTAAAGTTTCTCAGAGAACTGTCAGGCAAAATCCCATGGGATATTGTCTCAAAGGGCTGACCTCAGGAGGTCCAACAAGACCAAGTGTAATGTCCTTTACCTGGTTCAGGGCAAATGAATTGAGAAGAGCCCAGCCAAAAAGGACCTGAGAGGACTGAAGGAATAAAAACTTTCTTCTGCTGAGAAAAGTGGTGATTTTCTCCAACTCAGCTATCACGAGATCATATCCAGTGTGCTATGTCTAGTTTAGTGTTCCCCAGTATGCGAATGACAAACTGAGGAAAGTCCAACAGAAACCACCAAGAAGATCAATGCCATACAAGGAGCAACTGGGGAGAGCTGCAAGTGTTTAGCTGGGGAAAAAAAAAAAACAGCTGTCTTCAACTACAAAGAAAATAATGATAGCATAGACAGGCTTACCTCTGAAGTCTACAGTAAAAATAAAAGAAGCAAAAGGGCAAATTCAGTATGGATATTATAACTTTTGTGATGAGGGTAATTAAGCATTGGAACAGATTGATCAGAGAAGCTATGGAGTCTCCAACTTTGGCGAGTGTCATCTGTGCATCCCTGAGAAACCTGGTCTAACTTTGAATCTGGTCCTATAGAAGACCTATAGAAAGTTGGACTAGTGATCTCATAGAGTCTTTCCAATTCAATTACTCTGATTCTTTGACCTTAACTATATAGCAAAACATGAATGGAGAGGAAAGGATAGCATCCTGGCAGAAAATCTGTCCCCGTAGGGGGCAGTGGTCAGCACAATTTTCTTAAAAATTTCCCATGGAAGTTGTGGTAGAACAGTACCTGGAAGCTCAACTACAGTGATTTATTTATTTCCAATGTGTAAAAAGGTAGTTTTAAAGTAGTACCTCATTCTGAAACAACACTCTGGAACCCGCAGTCACTATTAAAATGTATAAAATAATCAGCTATACCCAATTAAAAATAAAGAGGCAAAAAACTGTTGAGAAGACATTTTGCAAGTAAGATTGCATCTAGTGTAATGTGATGGGATACAAACTGTATTGATCTAAACCTTTGGCTCCTTATATAGCTTCTTTGCACTGATCTATTAACTTAATTCTGAGCTAGTAAAACTCCTGGGAATTCTCCTTCTATAAGGAAAATCCTAGCTGGCAGAGAAAGGAAGTGTAGCTGGCTTTGCTCCAGGGTACTGAGGAGAAGATCATTTCCAGGGCAGGGGTGGGAAGCTAAATAGCTCATTATAATAGATCCTCATTTTGACAGTAATGAAGAAGACTGTCACCTCTCCATATAAGTACCTAAATATGTTGAGTAATGAGACTACTGAAAATAGAGATGCATTTCATATGGTTTAGGGCAAAAGTTTAACTTAAAAAAAAAAACAAAAACAAAACAACCAAACCTATAACAACAACAAAAAAAGCTCAGAATAATTACTGATTTTTGGATGTATTTAAATTTATCAAAATAAGGTAATACTCTGAAATAATACAAGAGAAAAAATTCCCATCATTATATATATTATTATATGATGTTGAATTCTGATTTTTCTTATAACTGTATAAACCCAAAGTGGTATAATTATTTAAGTATTTGCTTGGGGAATGACATGGTTTTCTGAGAGCAGCATTTCATTCATACGTTTCCAGTCTTACCATTTTTTGAAGGTCGAGGGATAACTGACTGTAGCACAGAAAATAATAATATAATATGCATTTTAAAATATATTCTTTTTTGAAACTGCAACCTACTAATCATTTAGGATCACAATTCATAAAACTCAAGAAAGAACTTATTTGCTCAGACTAATGAAAAAACCGTCAGAACTCTATTAGCCATATATTTGTATTTTATTAGAATACACTACAAGATTCTAGGAAAACTTAACCAGCTAATATTTTTTTTTTTATGAATGTCAGGCTATAAAACACTGGACAATTTTCAGTACAGGCCAGTGACTCAAAAGTCTACCTCTGCCATTCACATTTGGTCTAATTTTTTATTCCACATGAAATTCCAGACAGGAAGATTTATGCAATATACACAGAGTGCATTAATCCACTGTACTACAAAGTCCATTAATTTTGAATACTGTTATCAATTGCACTAGATGACATGGTGATAACTACATTATTGCCTTTATAAAAATGCCTTTACTGATATTGAGGGCCTCATTTTTACCTCTGCATACTTTGTGCACTTTTGCACTTGCACGTGGATCAGCAAAAATCTCAAACACATATGAGTATGTTAAATATGTGCATTTATATTTATTACATCTTTAGTATCATAATATCAGGATGATCATGTAAATAAACTATAGATCCATCATTCTTTTATTTGTTTATTTTCATTGTTAATCTTTGGAAATTACATTAGCCATAAATGGAGACTAATGAAATTAAAGGTTAACAATAGAAACCCATCTATTCCTTCCCATTTTGGTAGACTTAAAAGGATCAGACTAAGGATCTAAGGAGAAATTTTGAGTTGGGTGAACTGTTCAGTTTTATAGCATTGACCTTAAATGAGGATGGAAGAAATAGATGATTCTTAATAAAGTTGAGGCATGTTAGCATGTAAATCAGTTTACTGGACCCTCTCAGACAGATGTCAACAGGTTGGTGAGATGGACTGATAAAACCCCATGAAGTTCAACAATAGAAAATACAGTTGGGATAATTTTTTTCCTTTTTTCTTTTTTTTTCTGTCTAATTAGACCTGCTTTGAGCAGGTGATTGGAATAAAACCCTTCTAAAAGCCTCTTCCAAACTAAATTATTATCTGATTCTGTGAATTTAAAAAGAAATTTTATTGCCATCTTCAGTTAGTAAACCAATGCTTGTAAGAACTATTGGGTGCAGAGTGATAGCATAAGACACAAGCTGGAACACAGGAATCCAGAGAAATATAAGGAAAAATCTCCTCATCATGAGAGCAGTCAAACATTTGGAAAGGGGGGCAAGAGGCATTATGAAATTTCCAGACTTGGAGATATTCAGAACATGGCTGAAAATTATCTGAACAATCCTATAAAAGTTGGAGGTTAGCCTTGCTATTTTTGTGAGCCTGTACTCTACCAACTCTAAGTTAATTAGCAGCTGAAATAATTGAATGATTCTGTTCATATAAAATTACCCTAAACCTTCTTTCCATGTTGAAGGGTTAAAGGCTTGCATGAAAACTTCCCCCCAGGAATTCTGTCCTTTTTTTTTTT
>VWZD01007810.1:56888-72375 GCA_013396695.1 Sakesphorus luctuosus | reverse complement strand
TTTTTTTTTTTTTTTTTTTTTTTTGATAGCGATATCAACATCTGGTTGCAAAAAACACCCCAGAGCAAAATTTCTCCTTTCCACACATATTCCCACACATATTCAGTGCATTATTTTACAGTAATTTCTGGCTCAAGTTTGCATCTGCAAAGATATAAGTCCTTCTGAAATTGTGGCTATATATATGACCAAAACCACACAATGCACAAGCAGTACTTAGCCACAGATTTCTTGTTCACTTGTAAATGAGACAAAATTGGTAGAGCTGGAAATAATCATTGATCATATGAGCTAATCTAATTTTTGCTTGGTTTTGGATTATCTTCATGAGATGCTTATGACATGTTAACTAAAAAAATTGCCTCTCCCTTCTCTTCTTCCTAGGCTCAACTTCATTCCGCATTTTCTCTGCCTTCTTCCCCCACCAGCTGCACAATGGGAAGGGGAATGGGGGCTGCAGTCAGTTTGCCACACATTGTCTCTTCTGCTTCTTCCTCAGGACTCCTCACACTCTTTCTCTGCTCCTGTGTGAGGTCCCCCCATAGGAGATAGTTCTCCATAAACTTCTCCAATGAGATTCCTTTCCAGAGGCTGCAGTTCTTCCGTCTCCAGTGTGTGTCCCTTCTGCAGCATGCAGTACTTCAGCTGGGTCTATCTAGCAGCTGGTTGGCATTGATTCTCTTGGATATGGGGAAAGCTTCCAGCAGCTTCCCACAGAAGCCACCCCTGTATCCTCCCACTACCAAAACCTTGCCATACAAACCCAATACATCTGGAATTATATCCTTGATCAGGCTTATGAATTATACTGCTGGAAATGGTGAACTGTGCCAGAGATCAAATAAATTTTTGCCTTTTCACAATAAAGTTTTGATCTTTCATCATAAAGCCTCAAAGTGGTCCCTCAATAAAGGAAATACTAGCAGTGATAATTTATAAAAGGACATTATTAAAGAAACAAGGCAGTGTAACTCTGTTCAGTTTGGTTTTCATCAACCAGTATTTGCTGGCCACACTCTGTTATCAAACTGACACAAACCTGAATTGATTTACTATAAGGTGTGCAGTTTATGGTTCCTGTTATTCCCCTCAAAGAATATTACTTTTATATCATTGTCCCTCATCTTCCAGCTTTGGTCCTCGGTAAATTCTGTGCCATCTTCAATGTTTAACCCAAGAAAAATTTTAACGTAAGGACACATCTCTTGAACTTGAAGATATTTGTATCAAATTGTATTTGAAACATTAGAAAAGCTAAAGATAGAATAAAGAGGATATTTGTCCTCACTTTTCCTAGATGGATTCTTTTTTTTTGTCTTGAGACCTTCTCTGTTGTATTTTAAGTATATTCCATCAAAAGTGTATTGCACAATTCCTTGCATTTGTTAAGTCCTCCACCACAAAGAATATTAGAATATGATGGAAGGACATGTAAAATGTGACCCACAACTCCAATAGTCATTTCAGTTTCTATTCTTCTTTTGTCAGCACTGAGGTTTTAACTGCAGTATCCTTCTCACATTTCCTTTTAGATATTTGCATTCTTTTTCAAAGAAATGAAATCTACAGGAGTCTTTTTCCTCCTTTTTGTACTTAAATTGTATCATAGATTTGCTTTGAACTCTTTGGCATGTTTAAAGTAAATGAAGTAGTGAAAATAAAATATATTTGTTTGAATTATGTGGATCATGGTTTTCATATTACTTCATTTTCACACTACTTTTACTAATAATCCAAATTTCAATATCAGGTTTAATTTAATTTATGGCAGCAAGAACTCAAAGCAATGCCCATGACTTCAATGAGTTTACCCTGGACTTTGACTGAGTAGGGGCACTGACACTTTGAGATCATTGAGGTTGCTCTGGAATTAACTCAGTAATATATTAGAGAATGAATGTGAGATTTGCTTACAGGAGTATGAAAGGGGAAGTTTGCAGAGGACAATACAAGGGCCAATTTAATTAACATCAACAGCATCCTTGAGCAACTGATGGCTTAGCTTTTATTTGCTTAAAATATTTTCTCTACAAGGTGGATGGTACCTTGAAAGAGAGAAGAAAGTGCAAAATCCCATTTACAAACAGTAACAGTCCACTGTCATATTTCTGACACATTTCTATTTAAGTCTTAAACACAGCTTAGCCCTTAATTATCAGTGGATTAATAATTCCACTAATAGAGTAGAGGGGTTTTCGCTCCCAGGAGCAAGGCTAGGAAAGCAGCAAACGGCAGCACTCCCTAGGATCAGGCCCCTTAGAAGCTAGGGTTGGCTCCTCCCGCCCCCGGCCCGGCGACCCCTCCGAACGGAAGAGATCCACACCAGGCAGGAGTCCACGAGGAAAAGCCTGTTTTAATGGCGCACACTCGCTTATAAGGGGCGCACGCAAGTATCCCAGATGTGGGCGGGGAAGAGGGGCAGAGACGGGGAGGAGTAACGCACTCCATTGGGTACATGCAAATGAAGGGAAGGAGGGAAGGGAGGAACGGCAAAAGGACCAATAGGGAGAACGAGGTCGGTGGGAGAATTCCAGGGGTTTGTGGGAAGAAGAAACTTGGATCGTAGCCATCTTAAGGGTACAGTGTCCATCCGGAAGCCCTCATGGTCCCGATCCTGTCGCTGCATGGGTATCCGCGTCCTCATCTACCCAGCGCCTGTAATTCTTTCTCGGTCTGGTCTCCTCCAACACTTAATGACTCTTTCAACAAACAACTGACAGTTCATATAGCCATTTTTAGGGTCTTGTGTTTTTTTTTGTGTTTGTTCGCCCCCCCCCCATTATATCCAGTGGCATAAAATATTACTTATCATGTAGAAACCTGAACAGCCATTAAAACCCCATCCGAAACAAAGAATGAAATGAGGCAACAACATCTGTTTGTTATGTCCATTCACATATGACATTGGCTTTCTAAAACACCCAGTCTTGGGGGCAGAATTGTTAATTTAATGACTAGACAATAAAAAAAATATGTTGTGCTCATTTATATTAGTGTAACATCTAATAAAACTCTCTCCAAGCTAGAACTTGGAGGGAGAAATTTATATACATATTATTCACAGTGATTGCTCTTAATTACACAAGAGTGATGATACTGAATCCATTGCTCTTTAGAGCTTGATGTACCCCATAGTTTAACTCATCTTTTGCTTTCACAATGTATCAGGAAATATATGATAGCCATGATACGGAATAGGACATGTACAAACTGAAATAATCCAAAGTAGCACCTTCAAACATGTATTGAGTCACAACTAACAATGCTATACTCAAGGCTAGGAGACTGACAATAGAAGAAAAAAGTCACTACCTAATGGAGACAAATCTAAATGTCTATGAGGCAAGGGAAATTAAGGAACTGAAACAGAAAAGTCCTTGATACCTGCATTCTCCCTTATTCTCATTGTTTAATCTTTCTAACTAGTCTCATTTATGACTTCTTTAAAACCAGGAAACAGTCCCATTGTCCTGGAATCAATGTTATTTTCTATCAATGTAAGTTTGGTGTTGTTCTTGACTTACAGTAGAATCCTGTATTGTAAACCAAGCATGGTTCAAAACACAACAAAACCCCATGTAAAACAATGTTCATTCTTTACTTAGTCAAGAAGCTGTGTTTTTGACAGCTCTTGAGTAAAAAGAAATTTGGAGTGAAAGAATGAGACACACAGAAAAAAAGTTAATTTTGAATATGGAGAATTTAAAGACCTTTTAAATAAAGTTGAGAAAAATTTTGAAGGTAGAAAAAAGAAATAAGGGATAAGAAATTTCAGAAAACATGTAAAGAAGCAATTTGCCTACTTATATATAGATTTTTGTAACACAGATGAGAAAAGACATTTCTACTATTTTATTTTAACTTTGTCAAATAACTTCTGTCCCCATGAGGAATCCTTTCAATGAAAAACAAATGAGGTCCTGTTAAATCAGGTAAAACAGCACCATCTAGAAAGAGTTACTCTAAATTTTACACTCTGATGACCAATTCACATGTATAATCAAGGTATAGAGATTTAAAAGAAAAATTCCCTACATTGTGAAAGTGAAGCAGTTGTTGTTTTTTATATCTGAGAAATAGAAACTCTGACTTCTGTTATTTTTCTCTGAAAGAGTCAAAAGATAATGTCATATCTGTAGAAAACTATCCATGGATGCCAAATTATAAAACTTGTTTTGTTGAAAATCTTGAAGATATTTGTGGTGAGTTAATTGCTCCTTTTGGTAGAATGACCCTATGAAATGTTGTGAATTATAGATAACTGTGAAATTTTCCCCTGTGGAGTTCAATACAAGAGCACAAAGATTCAAGGACTGTACAAAGACCATGATCTTTTCCTGTTTCCATGGTGATACAGTTCCAGAAAAGATACACCTATTTAAACTAGTGGATTCTACTGCATTATGTTTTTAAACAGATTTAACTCTGCTGGTTATGCGCTGGACTGAAGATGAATTTCTTGAGCTCTGTTCAAACTCTTTGCATCCTTCCCCATTTGGATAGCTAAGAGGATGAGCTAGGAGGAATCACAGTATAAAAAGGTGAATCAGAGCATAAAGATTCATGAAGTCTCTCATTTTAAGGAAGAGATCTTCCAGACATACCATCTCCAAAAATGGCCCACACTCCTTACATATTGATCAGAAAACAAGTTTTCTGGATAAAAAAGTCTCAGAGATTTTCTATCAGTTGATTTGACATCACAATTTATCTATGTTGCTGCATGATGGGACTTAAAATGTCACAATTTACTGAGATGTTAATTGCCATGTTTTGGATTGGAGCTTTTGTGTATGAATTTACAGTAGTAAGGAAGATGAACCTATTAAATGGAGATAACACCTGTCATTCTACTAATCATGCATGTGGAAAAATTAAACAAGCTACTGGATATCCATTTCACTCTTTGAAGCATCAAACTTTAAAGCTAAGATTAAAAAAAGAAAATGTTCAGTGTGCTTGTGTTAGACCATCCTTGAAATCAGCATATATCTGAGAGTATGTTAGTAGGGTCATAGGATAATTATTTGTCATAAGAAACAGGAAGACAGATAGTCATTGTCAGTGGTTACTATAGGAGAAGGAAATATAACGTGTGAAAAGATCAATCTCTACTTAGCTCATTGTTTCTGGTCATGAACAGAATTATAAATTTTCCAAATTCCACATTTCAGAAGGCTTTTTAAAGTCTTTTTTGGGAATCAGGAGAGAGGGAGTGACTGTTCTGTAAGAAATGTTCCTTTTTTTGTTACTAGAGTGTTTCTGCTCCTAATTGATTACATGAGTTCATCCTGCTGTGTAGTTGCTGCTTGACTTATCCTCTGTTGATATCATGAGGACAGTGCTACCCAGGATGAAATGTGCTGTATCCTGCAACTTGCAGACAGGAGATCTGAGAGTGCTGATATATTTGTTTTGGAGTTATTTACTGTGGCAGTGGTGGAGATCTGTTGATATTAAGCTCTATGTTATACAAACTGTAAAGAAATCGTCACCTCATTTTACCTATGAAAAAAGTACTTTATCAAGTTTCCTTAATAACATCTGTTCTCTACTTGCCTATTTTTCCTTCAAGGTAGTCCAATTGACACACATGTAAATAAATTATGACTAATTGTTCCCAGTTTGACTTTAGGGATAAAGTTTCTTTCTTTCATTTCAGACACAAATAAGGACTTATGTGCCTGACAACTGAGATAATGTTTCACTTGTAGCAACTCATCTAGTGAAAGATAAAGCCTTTATCTGTTCTACCTATAAGCCTCTATTACAAATTTCCTTGAACTTGCATCCAGAGGAGGGCAACCAAGTTGATGAAAGGGCTGGAAGAAATGTCCTGGTTTTGATTTTTTCTAAGTTGGAGAAAAGATAGCCGAAGGGTGACTTCTTCACTCCCTACAGCTTCCTGAGGAAGGGAAGTGAAGAGGTAGGTGCTGATCTTCCTGGCATCCAGTAATAGCTACATGTGGCAATGATTCAAAGCCACACCAAGGAAGGTTTAGTCTAGACCTTAGGAAGCATTTCCTTACTTAAGAAGTGCTCAAACACTGTAACAGGCTTTCTACAGAGATGATCAGTGTCCCAGTCCTGGCAATGTTTAAGATGTACTTGGACAATGCACTTCACAGTATACTTTAACATGGTCAGCCCTGAAGTGGTCAAGCAGTTAGAACTGGATTGTTGTAGGTCCCTTCCAAATGAATAATCAGTCTTTCTATTCTATTCTATGCTATTCTATTCTATTCTATGCTATTCTATTCTATTCTATGCTATTCTATTCTATTCTATGCTATTCTATTCTATTCTATGCTATTCTATTCTATTCTATGCTATTCTATTCTATTTTATTCTATTCTAAACTATCATCTTTGTTACTTAATGTATTCAGAAAGCATTGTGCCGATTTCCAGCATTTTATTCCTGTCCAAACCTTTTACAGAAGTCTGTATTTCTTTTTACCTACACCTTTTTCCTCTACTCTCCCCAAGAGACACTCAGAAGTTTGTATGTGTTCACCAATTTCTAGTCATGTACCAGTGTTACTGAAAGAAACTTCAGTAACTATGTTAATTCCCATAAACTATATGAGCTTCATCAGTAGAGAAAATTCTTTGCTTTTTTTGTTATCTCTGATATTTTCTCTCTCCTCATTCAAAAACTCTGCAGCAAATTCCAAATTGTTATTCTTAAAAAAGGTCCTATGTCAGTGTGCTTAAATCCTGCTTTTCCTGTGCAATCCATATAATACAGCAGCACATTCATTTCCAGCTTCTCAGCTATGCTTAAAAAATGAGGTTCTTGAAAAAATATTCTTTAAATTATTTTGAATCATTACAATATCTTAAGGATTTTCAGTTTGCTTTTTTTCTCCTGTCTGTCAGAGCTTTTTTCAGACCAACTTTTATAAATAAACTTTGATCAGATGTAACCATTTCATAATATTGTTTCACTTATTAAGATATGTTGTTTGGGAGCTGGATTAAGACACTTGCAATTTCTACTCCCAGACTAATATAAACTGAGTAACTTTCCACAGATTTTAGGGGTCAAAGATATAATAACATTTTTAGTAACATATTTTAAATAATATTTAATTAATTGGACTTTTTTATTATAGATTTTTTTAAAAAAACCCTAAAACTAAAATAGCAGAAGGGCAGTCTTGTTTACGGGTATCAAATTGTGCCATTCAGAAGCACAGAGAACTGAGTCATTGATGTGAGTGTTATTAAATTTATTATGTCTTAGCTATTTAAAGCAAAAGTGTTTATAAGCTTTAATATGATAGATATTTCATCTTTCACATTAAAACTCTATCATGCAATTTTGAATTAATAGAAAGACATTGAGAAATGCTACATGTTACTTTAGAATGTGATGCAAAAATAAAATAAATATAGATTTTTAGTAAACTATATTGTTTGCTTTAGCCAGCGGGGTTCAAAAACCTTTAAAACCTCACAATTATAGCAACAAGTGTATTATTCTGTTACATTGATCTCATAAATTTATATGCCAGTTCTAGAATGAGCATGCTTCTCCTGGAAATACAGTTGTGGCTTCTGTAAAATTAGAGTTGGAGCAATGTTTCCTTCCCAGGGATCTCAATCTGACACATAAAAGAGGTCAGGTGGATTTTATCCTGACAGTGCTGCTTTTAGTTCCAAACATTCAAAGGAGCCCAAACTGACCACATGGGAGAGGACACATAGGGCACTTGAAATGTAGATAAGTGAATTGGAAGAGTTTAATTTCCATAAACTATTTACTAAGGACAAGTTACGAGTTCTGCATCTACTTTTCAGAAGACACAATTAATTGTGGATCCCTTGGCTTCTTGTTGCATAATTTTCAAAATCAACATGATTCCACTCTCTGAAGTAACCATTCTACCCACTAGGTATATTGGGTGCCCACAAATATGCCTTCTGAAACTGGTGTTATTTTGAGAAATGCTTTATAGACACACAGTGTCAGATGCTGATGACACCTTTTTCATTCAGAAGAAATGAGAATTTTTTAAGGATCTTCCATATTTGGAAAGTGCAAACATCTAAGGAAAAAAGCGCCTTTGTCAGAGTAAGGAAGTATATTCAGCTAGAATGAGCAGAGAGTTAGGGTTGATTTTTTTCTCTACTGTGTGTCACATAAATTTATTAACTTGCAGCTTATTGTGCCCAACAGTACGTTAAAAATGAGATTTTTAGCAAATAAGAAAAATTTTTGTTTAAAAAAATCTGTTAAGATTTGGAAAGCATTATTTTGTCAGTCAGCAAGCATACTAATTTTAACACTGCAGCCTTTGTGAAAGATCAGTATTGCTTTAGCATGGAAGGACAGGTTCTGTAATGTTAATGAGTGACTGAATAATAAAAAAGGCATTAAAATGCCCTTACTTCACTGCAATTTCATTAGAAATTGACAAAGAAAGAA
Organism: Sakesphorus luctuosus; assembly: GCA_013396695.1. Lineage (NCBI taxonomy): Eukaryota > Metazoa > Chordata > Aves > Passeriformes > Thamnophilidae > Sakesphorus > Sakesphorus luctuosus. Next base: position 63,942 of record VWZD01007810.1, on the reverse strand, counting down.
ACTGATATAAAATGATTTTGTCATTTGTATTGCCTGTAAAAGACAGTAACAGTACAGTCAGTGATACTTTCATTTTGACAGATCTCTTTCCTAATTTCTCATAGGCTAGTTTGGAAAACCCTACAGATATTTTAATCCAAGTTAATGACACATTTTAGTACCTGACTAGTGAAATGAGTGACTGTCTGATAGAGAAATTTCAGCTGAGTGCAACCTGTGTGAAATGAGACACTGGAATTCAATGCTCTACCCCAGTTAAGCAAGGCGTAAGAAACTCACTCCCTCCTCATTCCCTCCCTGTGGAATGGACAGACCACCCACTGACACTCAAATCCTTCTGAAAGCAGCTAAGGAGTTTCTGAATTAAAACCCCAATTTCCCTTATTTTTAATTGTTGATCATTAAGACAGTTGTACTATCCAGGGAGAGGTAGTGTTGTGTCATTTCTATACCCAATTCCAAATCTTATAGCATTGCTCATTTTAGTAGTACTTGGAAGTTGTATATAGCACAGCCAGTGGTCCTTGCTCATGTGAAAACAATCAAATCTTTCAACAGCACTGCTGTTGGAAATATTTTTTCTCTTCTTTTGAACTGGTTTATTTAGTTCAAATTGTCATACTTCAGTTTTATAGTTAACAGATGTGTAAGAGTTTGTGTTATCAGTTATACATCATAAGAAGTAATGCTGTTCTTTACATACATGGTAAGTCCAACTACTTCAAATTTGAATATGCACGATGATGAAAAATACTACTTAAATGTGCTAATTATTAATCAAAAAATATTGAGAATTAAATAAATCTCTAGAGAACATCTAGTCCAACCTGACTACTCAAGTGCATTCAGATAGAACAGGTTGCCCAGAGAAGATGTGGATGCCACATCCCTGGAGGTGTTCAAGGCCAGGTTGTATAAGGCTTTGGAAAATCTGGTCTATTGGAAGGGGAATTGGAACAAGATGATCTGGTAGGTTTTTTCTAACCCAAACTGTTCTATGATTCTATGATAAAGAAGGTTGCCTGGGACTGCATTCAGCTGACTTTTGGATTTCTTCAGAGACAGACATGCTAATTTTTGCATTGGTCATGGATTGGATGTGCTTACTGGGCCATACACTACTACTCCAATGTGCTGCTATATAGTCTTTGGAATTATTTCAATGGTTTGCAGACACAAATCATGCACACTACTGCAAGTGCACACTACTCCAAGTCCATTAAAATCAATGGGAATAATAAATATGCCTGATTATTTTTATGTGTTTGAATACATGCTATGCACTGAGGTGGTGCTCCCAGGCAATGAACTCTGAAACACCTGAGAGGTCCTACAAAAATGCAGTGCTCTGCTCATGGGGGATTTCTCTCTCTTTAGTAAGTCAGTATATTCTGTAAACTGATGAAGACAGTATTGCCCACTTTCCATCCTTTGACTGAAATCAGGTTTTCTCAGGTCAGCAGCACTACTTAAGCACTTAACCTCTGTATAATACCAAACACAATGGGAGTAGTTTCTGTTGGGGATTATCAATGCCTAATGAAACATAACTCTAAGAAGACAGTCAAAAAAACCCTCTTTGTAGCTCTGAGACACCAACATTTTATTCTCTTCACAAACTTTTGTATCTAACTTACTGTTTTATTTTTAGTGTATGGAGAATTTAGAATGTAAAAGTGATCTTCACCTTTGCTTTCATATGGCTTTAATAATAACCGCTAAACTGCAGATCTAGTGTACATGGGAATCAATTCTTATATACTCACAGTAATGACTATAAAATAAGGAACATAAAATCACACAGCTAGATACTCAGTAATTACAAACAATTCATCTTCATCTCTAGCCTTCACAATGAAAGTATTAGTTTGGGCTTAAGGAGCTGAGGTAATGCAGTAGCTGAGAGATAGCTGAGCCCTTCTTACCTGTTTTGGTCATACTTCCATCAACATAAATGAGTGAGGCATTTCTGATGGCATAAATAAAACACACTTCCATTCCTAATAGTCCAAGTCCATTTCTAATAAATGAAATACAGAGACAAAATTTTAAATTATTTACCAATAGCTGGCTGAATTTAGGAACTTTTTTTTTTGAGTACTACCTAGCAAGCACAAATATAAAAGTACATCCTCAAACAGAAATCAAGGACAGACTGAAATATCCTACTAATCTACCTCAGGCAAAAGCCTGTCTGAACAGATGTTTGGGTTTTTTTTCTCTATGCCTTCAGGTTTTGCTGTATTACTGGTGGAAATTGGTTCCAGAGAGGAGAGTCTTCTCTTGAGAATTTGTCATCGCCTGCCCCCTCAGCAGCACAGGAGGAATGAAGCGTTTCCCCAGAAAACTGGGACTTTTAAAACATCTTACGGAGTAGCATGAGTTTATTGGCTTGCAGTTTGCAGGGAACTCCCTTGAGCTGTAAGAACAGATTGTGATGTCCATAGCTAATTCCTCCTTTGCAAGCACTGTGGGAGAAGCTGTTCTGAGCAATGTGCTCACAGTTGTTCTTTATTCACAGAATTTTACTCTGGACCAATCAGAATTAGCAAAACAAACTTCTAGGAAGCTTACAACACTTCAAAGGCTGAGAAATCTAGAAATTAAGTTCAAACAAGCTGCATACTGCCACAAAGCAAGAGAGTAACTAATTTCTCTAAAACAAAAATATTTTTAGTGTTCTGACTGTGCATAAATTTTAATTATTGGTGTTGTAAATAGCACCCCTTTGACATAGTCCTTGATCCCGTGAAGACTCACTGGATTGGATTATCTGCTTAAAGACAAATAAAGATACCATCTTTTATGTGCATCTGCCTGATACATTTATGTTTAACAGAATCCTCTATTTCCTTCTTTTAGTTTTTAATTAAAGTTTTCATTATAAAAGCATGGTCCTACTGTTCATTTTATATATTTGCCATTCTGAGAGTGATGTCATTTTAATTAATGCTTTTCAGAAAAGGGAAGACCATACTCAATTAGGGCTATATAAAAAAGCATTTTAAAGCAAATGCCATCAACAAAACTTTTCAGAAAATCAACTCCTTTTCAGTGAATGGTGTATTGATTTTACAGCTTTGCATGCATATTGTGTCACTTAGAGAAAATGTCTATTCCAAGTGCCTGCCTACTCTTTGCAAACACAAAACTGAAAACCTAAATAGTTTGCCAAGGTCTAGTCTAATTTATTTACATTACAGATTTTCAGCAGCAGTAGGTGGCAATCACCATGGGACCAAAATAAGGCATTTTGAAAGCAAGTATAAAATATAGAGTGAAGATGGTGCTTGTACACAAGATTAAAATGGTTTGTGAATAAACTAGACTGAAAACAAGATGCAATACTTGGGATTTATTCTGACTGTTACTGGGTCCTTATGATGGTGAAACAGTATTTTCAATCATAGTAGAGTTCATTAGGCATCCTATTTAGGAAGGCTATGGAATGTTAAGACATAGTGGTGCTTTTTAAAGATAATGTGAACTCTGTTCTCTCTTTGTCCAGTGAAGAGTTTGATATTTTAAGTGACAGGCACAGAAAGTTCTACATTGTCATGTAACAGAGAGTGTGAGGCTGTCAAGGTGTAGGTGCAATCCTGTACTGTGACATCAAGGACCATCTGGATGATGGTCTTTGTCATATGGTTTAGTTTTATGTAGTCCTGTGAGGAGCAGGGAGTTGGACTTGATGATCCTTATGGGTCCCTTCCAATTTAATGGTTCTATGCTTAGAGCAACTGAGCCAAACTGACAATGTGGATGACAGGGCCTGATCAGTCATACTGTTGCACTTGTCTGAGTACGAGATTTCAAAATAGCAGAAGTTACTGAGACCAAAAATCTCTCCATACTTCATGTGATCAAACCCAGGACTTTTGGAAGGTCTTATAGAAATAGAAAAAGCACAGACCCTATGTGATGAAGACAAGAACTTAAAATGGAAGAAGCCATGATACAAGTGTCTGCTGTACCTAAAGGGAGCTTACAAGAAGTCTGGAGAGGGACTTTTCACCATGGCATGTAGTAATAAAACAATAGGGAATGGCCTTAAGTAGAAGGATGGTAGATTTAGATTGGCTATTAGGAAGAAATTCTTTACTATAAGGATGGTGAGGCACTGGAGCAGGTTGTCCAGAGAAGCTGTGAATGCCTCTTCCCTAGAAGTGTTCAAGGCAAGTCTGGATGGAGCTCTGAGCAACCTGGTCTAGTGAAGGTGTTCCTGCCCATAGCAATGAGGTTTGGAATTAAATGGTCTTTAAGGTCCTTTCCAACCCAAACCATTCTATGGCTCTATGATAACTGCAATCAGATATGTGAAAGTGAGGCATATAGCATGAGCCAGTAAGGCATCTAAGGTGTCAACTATGCTGAAGTGGGCTATTTTTCTCTGACTCATGATTTCACTTCTGGATGTAAAGAGTTATCCAAATTTTTCAGTGCTAGTAGATATTGTCTTAAGGACTATTTAAGTCAGTTAAAGGTGAGAAGTGGAGCTGGGTAGATGAGGTGTTACAAACTCTCCACTATCACAGCTGGAGGATACCTGTCGAAAAGAAAAATGTGCATAATTGACTCTTTTTCTGCATACCCAATCAGGTGGAAGCACTATATTGTGAAGTTATTTTTCTATCATATTCTGTTGGTTAAAAAGTACAAAAAAAGAAGCAGTGAACTCATGTGAGCTGTCCAGGTTCTCCATGTAAGGGGCAGAGCTGCAGGCTTAAAGCAGTGGTTAGCTTAGAGCCATGTTTAAGAATTATCTCGTTCTGAAACTGGGCAATGGAATGTTTGGTTTTTTATATCCAGAACATGCAGTTTTGAAACTGTACCACTCAACTTCCATGGTTGGTTGTTTTTTTTTTTTTAATTTGTCTTAGCCGCACAATATGGGCTTTACTCTCTTCTCATTTTTTTAATCTGCTTTAAAGCAAAATGTAACTCTGCTGTCTTGGCAGACTCATTCCTGGGTTTTACCCTGAAGTAATGAAGTGAATGACAGCCCAGTATGAAACATATGATTGCGCAGAGTGAATTCCATATTGGCCTGCACCCTGCATAACTGAATTGAAGTCAATCTAAGCCACGTAGGCTATTGCAGAACTTTTTATGATGGAAGAAAAAAAGAAAATTAAAGAGCCCATGTCTAGCCTTGTGTTTTATCCTAAGCCAAATGTGTAGACAGCTTGCATTTGCCAGCCTTCTCAGAAAGAGCCTAAAGGGATCTGTTTGCCAACATTCGAATCCCTGGCAGCAAGTTTTTCGTATTTTCATTAATTAGCCAGCTCAGTGTGTTTTCTGTTTCTCTGGAATACTCTAGCCAAGGGCAGACTCTAAGGACAGGCATCAGAAAAAGGCCACTGACTCTATAGAAATCTGTTGAAGAATCCCATCTTCATTGCTTGGAGTATTGGAACAGATGCACTGAAGAGAGGAGTCCAGGAACACAGATTTTTATGTATGATTTTGTCAGAGTTTAACAATCCTATAGTGGCATTTGTTTCACTTGCCAAGCAGAAGGCAATGGTTTCATCTGTATCAGGCACTCAGGCAGAGCAGCTTGTTAGATACCATAAACAAATATGTTACAATGAAAGCATACTTTCATTTGTTAGAAGCAGGGCTAATTTGGTGTCAGAACAGCCTGAAATACCAGCGCTTATTTAATGGAGATATAGATGCATAAGCACACACGTTTTAAGACTCAGGCATCTCCTTCCACACAACAGGAGCCGAACTACTGAACCAGCACCCAGTAGTACTCTGCTGTTCGTGACATGGAAAATATCATGAATATCACAAGTTGTGGCAAAAACATGACTATATTTAAGAAAAAAAAACAAAACAAAACAAAAAAACCCACTTTTTTATTTATCAGAAATTAAATCTCTCTATGACATTAAATATTCTCTCAGTACACTGAAACACAGAAACCAATATATACCTGGAATAAAAATTTTCTGACATTTATTGTTAAACTGATGTAATGTCTGCTAGGCTTCCTCCAAGATTCAGACACTTAAAAATGACCAAATCAAGCAAGTCCACCAAATCCAATGAATTTCTCCCCAAATGAGGAAAATTCAGCTGTTACAGAAAAGCAGTAGTTTACTTTCCACACTGTGGAAGCACATCTGCTAATATTAATAATATGACTATTACATGAGCAGCAGTGTTCCCTTCAGAGGAATAAACAGAGAGAAAAAAATCATCTTGAAAGATTTAGAATCTCTTAAAAATAATGGGAGTGAAATGGCAGTTTCTAAAATATGCATTTAAAACAATTATTAAAAAAAAAAATTGTCCTGGCCTAGGCCTTCCCAGAAGTCCTGTGAGAAAAAAAGTGTGCTTAGGATTCCATATTTTTGATTCAAAAAGAGAAAAAGATCTACTTACTTTGTAACAAAATCTTCTTCCTCTGCACACTCTCAAATACCTACCTTTTCTTTCTAGTAATCAGATATTCAATCTGAAGCTACTTTTCAACAGATCAAAAAGAGGAGCAGATCATTGCTTAGCACAAACTCTTCTGATTTGCTACAAACTTTGCAACCAAAATGTTGTAATCTTCAAACTCATTGTTCCAATAATTACTATGTTCCCATGAATTTACTGCAGTTGAGGACTGGCCTCCTGAAACATTTTCTTTTATTATCATTATTATTATTTATTTCTTTTAAAGAAAGTTTACAGGCAAGAGTGAATTTCAATCACAAGAAGAAATTGCATAACTTTGTGAGAACAGTAATTTTATTCAAAATAGAGATATTCTGTCTCAATAGAAGGAGTTAACATTATTTTGCCTTATTGTGCACTTGTCTGAGAGACAGAGTTGAAAAGCAATATACAGAAGCATACACCATAACAGGTCAATGGACCAACCAGTATTTTGACTTTGACAGTGACCTGTAAAAGTGCTTCAGAAAGGGGTCTAAAATATTCATGACACACTTAATGAAATAACATGTCCACAAAAGGACATTTCTCTTATTCTTATCATACTTCTGGTTCAAACGTATGTTTTTGAGGTAAAACAGGTGCCTGGAATCAATAG
>VWZD01007810.1:43511-56863 GCA_013396695.1 Sakesphorus luctuosus | reverse complement strand
ACAATTAACAATCATCCAAAACCTGTTCAAGATAAAGCACTAGAATGAATTGTCTTTTATTCAGGAGTAATTTATATCAATTAAAAAAAAAAAAAGAAAAGAGAGAGAGAGAGAGAATTTGAATTTCAAAGTTTTAATTTCTACAAAAGCTGTGACTAAAAAATAAAATTTTAATAAGCTCTATAATGGTTGCTTAACCCTAAGTATTCTTTGTTTTTCTACACCTAATTTTTCTTCCCTCTGAACGTGCTGTATCAGCAAACCCCTCCTTTGATGACTACCAAAGTCCTGTCCCTTGAGTCCAGTTGAGGTTGTGGAAACTTTCATCAAAATCAGACACAATGGCCTGAGAGAACTCATTGGGTCTTTATTCTGTTTTAATTTTGCTCCTTTTTTATTGAGATTTAACTGAGCTTTGTTTCAGAGTAGTGGACTGTGAAACTAGGGTAGTAAGATTAGACTTTTCTGGGAAAAATATATGTATGAAATATTACTATGACAAGGTTGTGTGGATAGTTTGTGATGTGTGAAATGAAATCCCTACTCAATGTGCCTAGGCAATGCAATTAGTGTTATCCTGGTCAGGGATTTCATGTTAGAATTGAAAAGATTTGTCCTGAAAGGCAAGTACCCTAAAAAAACCCTCAACAAAATAAAGAAATCCTTCAGAGATCCACTCTGATTCATCATTTTTATGCATCTATAATGAGTTAAAGTGAAAAACAATTTTTAAGTAACTTTTATGGCTAAGTTCTGAATATCTAACAAATTCCTGATCAGAATAATAAATGCAGAAAATAATGAGCTTTGTCTGGGACTCGGTCACTTTGTAGTGGTGGGAAAACTCAAGCTGACTAGAAGATTCCCATTCAAGTCATATAATAGAATATACCATCTTAAAAAAAGAAGAAAAAATTCTCAACATTTTCTGCATGTGTGTATATATATACATATACCTACATATATAATATATATATGTATATTTTTTTAACAGCCCCCCACCCCTCACCCCAAACCAAACAAATAGAAAAAAGCATCCTTGAACTTTCTCCCAGGAAAAGTGAAACACAGAGTACCAGGCAGAAATTGCTTTATCCTGGAGAGAGAAGACAAAATTAACAATGTGTTTTGCCTGATGAAAATATTATTTTTTTTCCTTCCAATTATGAAATGGAATCTTGTTTTCCTATTTTATTCTAATTTATAACAAAGGAAAATGCTTTTAAAAATCAGTCTTATGGAAAACAAATGTGTGTCTTCTAGACAGGCATAATAATCAGAAACTATACAAACAGCTTGCTGAGACTGGAGGGGACAGGCTGATTTAACAGTTAGTCTTTCTTGTAACCTTAATATTATTTGGGATACAGCTAGGTATTTCTGGCTTCAGGGCTTGAGTGGTTCATAAGGTTTTGTTCTGAACCTGTGCACAGACATGAAACCCGTATTTACATTATTATGTCCTTACTACATGTACTATTTAAAACAATGAAATAAAAATATTAAAAGCTTCTAATAATTTAAGCCTGTGTCAAAGATATACCGAAACCAATTTTCTGATGAAAACAGTACAAAGACTGTACATAGTAGTAAATCTCACGGCCTTAGGAAAGTTCTTGGGCACTGGAGTGTGTTGCTGGGTCATTAAGCTATTAATATGTTCTTTGGCATGAATTTTGCCAGCCTTTCTGTACAGTTCCCTGATACAGTTTGGCTGTCAAAATATTCTAAAGGTGGATTCCCAACAGCCAGTTTCTACATCGCCACCTTGTATTGCAAGCCAAGACACAGTACTCAGCCTCAGTGTCAGAAAATATTTCTGGCCATGTTCAATTTACTATTAGCCAAAATATCACAGCTTCTGGCTGTCCAGATGTGTATTCCCTGCCTGTGTTCATAAGAGTAGGCAGAAGACATAATGATTACTATGCTTATCTCTGAATGAAAACATAAAGGAGACTGTGTGTTAAAAATAAAATAAAATTTAAAATTATTTAGAAACTGAAAGCATGATTGAAATTGGGGTCTCCAACATCTATATCACTAGTCATTATGAGATAATCCCTTTTCTCAGCCCCTGGGGTAGTCTGGATGGATACAGTCAGAGAAATATCCATAACCAAAGACGTGAAATCGAAACCCAGGTTTGAAATGGTCTCAAAAGGAACTATGTTTTAATAAATTTGAAAAGACAAAACATGAGGAAAATAATGCAGGAGGAGGTGTCTGGAAAAAATAATGGAATCATGGTTTGAGTTGGAAGGGACTTAAGAGATCATCTAGTTATAACTCCCCTGCCATGGGCAGGGACACCTACCACTAGACCTGGTTGCTTGAAGCCCTGTCCAGCCTGGCCTTAAACATTTCAAAGAGATGGAGAAGCCACAACTCCTCTGGGCAACCTGTTTCAGTGCCTCCCCACCCTCAGAGTAAAATTTATAAGGAGGAATAGCTGGTTGGTATGAGATTACAAACCTTAATCTAACACAGGTTTCTACTGTGACATATTTACCAGGACAGCTGAACAGATCTTTTCTAAGGAACTATTTGCAACCCTCTGACCTTTTCCTTCTTTCCATTCCCATTTCACTTAAATTAGTACTCTAAATATATCAAAGGGTCTCTAAGCAATCTGATAGGTTAGAGCTACATATAGAATAGAGAAAACATTGATTTGAAAGAAAAAGTAATTTCTTAGAAGTTTTACTCTGCAAGGATTCTGTCTGCCAAGAGTTTAAAAATTGGTACATACTCAGTAAAAATTGCTATTATGCAAAGAATAAAAGATTCTAGTGATGGTTTGTTGTTGGTATGCTAATTATGATTTTTCTACTTTGCAAATGCTTCACAAGCAAAGATTTTGAACACACAAACCAGAGCTATCTGAAATGCTTTTTGGTTCAAACAATATTCAATACAAAAATATTTGATATAAACAATATTCAACAGAATTGAGTGCTAAATAAAAACTCTTTGTTTTCTTTATTTTTTTTCTGAAAATTATAAATTTTTCTTAAGAAAAAGAAAGTCACTCCAAATGGCTAACAGTTGAAAAATGTTGAATTTCAAGATCTGAAATGATTTTGATTGTCTCTACTGTGTCTGAGAGAAACCACCATTCAAGTCATTAATCTTGTAGAACCATTTCCTGCAAAATATCTAAAAGTCCTACAATTAGCAATAAATGCAATTCATTTTCTCCCTGTCTCTTAATCTTTTTCTATCCCCTTTCTCTCTTGTAGCCTCTGAAGGAGGCTTTCACCAAACACCATGTCAAACAAACCTTAACTTCAACAGTTAAGATCTCACTAGAGGACATCACATGTCATAGAATCATCATAGAATGGCTGGGGTTGGAAGGGACCTTAAAGGTCATCTCATTCTAACCGCTCCACACTCTGAATGGGGATGCCACCCCCTAGTCCTTTATGTATAGCTGGCTGCTCAAACTGTCATCAGGTCCCACCACCTGAATAACATGTACAGCAAATAGGCTTCAATGTCTTTACTGAATCAGAAATACTCTTCTGCTTTATGAATATTATCTGCAGCTGTAGAAATCACGATGACTCAACCAAATAGCAACAGAAGCTTCCGAGGCTTAACTGACTGCAAGGAAATTTTAAGATGAATCTGGTTAACTTATTCCACTCTTCTGCCAGAGCTACAACCAAACCATAATACTGTATTGTAAACCTTACTTATAATAAACCTTAATGAAGTAATGTTTTTTGCCAAATTGATGTACTTTCAGTTTGTCCTGTGTATTCGTCAGATTGGTTTGAATGAAGAAACATGATTTGTTGAGATCTTTTTCCATGATTCCTGGTCCTGAATTTAGAGTCAAACTGTGCTAGTTCTGTTTCATACTTACTTTAATGAGTACTGAGTATTAACAACATATGTGTATGACTCCCGCAATTTTCATTCCTTTCACTTCAAGTAAGGCTGTCCTCATCATATGAATTTGGTAAAAGATTATTTTTTTTTCTTTCAGTACTTTCCCAGGTAAATACCCTGAAGGGAGAAAATGGCTTTTTTGCAACTTGTGAATTTTATGTTTGCAAATGAAGGATTTGAAAGCAATAACTCCATGAAAAAGTTAACAATGTGCACTCAGTAATGTTCATGGTCTTGAAGGTAAACTCAGTTGTCCCACATTCGCATCTCTAATCAGCTGAACTGTCCTGAGGAGCCCTTTCCTAGCTTCCAGCCAACACTCCAGGTAGGCGTGTCTTCACAGTGTTCTGGCTCCCCTCTGCAATTTTTGCAGATGCTTTTGAGCAAGTCGTATGGCTTCTATGCAAATGTGACTATGAGTTGATCATCTTACTTCATAAATGGTAGACAGCCCAGAGCCCATTCAGCTCCCTGCAAGACAGCAGTGCAGACACCAGGATTTCTGCTTGAGTAGGATGCCTCTCAAGGTTACTTCTCGAGGCTGAGGGAATCCTTATCATGTCAGATACTTGGTAAGTGAATTGTAAATAAACACACTGACACCTTGAAATATTAGCTGAGTGATATATATGACTGTGCATATATAATCCTTTACACATATACTATTGACCAAGTCTGGGGCAAAGTCTGGATCCAGATGCACCTGAACTCCCCTCAGAAAGGTGTTTAGAACACAGGCAGAGCCTTGTTGAAATTTGTGGCTCAACAGAAGAGTCTACCTGACAGTTTTATCTTGTCGTCTATGCAGTAAGCAATCAAGCTTACCTTGCCATAAAATCCTTAAAAACTACCATCACATTTCCTATCCAACTTTGTTAAATCACTGGTTTATATCAATAAGGATATTGCTGCCTCTCTCTTACAAGTGAATTGCATCAGTCTACTCACGATAATCAGAAACTTGTCTACATGTTGTCTTCATCATGCTTGATGAAGACAGTGGCACAAAGATGTTCTGACTTGTGAAGTGAACTTCACCTCTGGTCCTACAGAGTCATCAAATTTCTTTCTATGATTTTTTGTAAGGACTGTGCTTCAGAAGGGCAATTCACACTGCTTCTCTGAAAGTCTCATTTCAGTGTAGAACTAATCATTTTCTGGAGAGGTTGTTCTTTCCCACTAGGATTAAAGAAATTAAGTTTATTCCATCTCCAGTCTATGCTGTTAGTTAAAACAGCTGGTAGTGTGGGCTTGCAATGGTGGTGAATAATATAAAATGGAGCATTAAAGTTGTTCTAACTTATCTTAATGGATTATTTTATTAAACTAATCCCCAATTTTGGAAAAGCCCAGGCTGCAGGGAGAAATAAAAGATGTTGAACAAACTACTGGATCTGTGATAATGGGGAGTGTGGATTTGGATAGACAGGCTTTTATTTTTATTTTTATTTTTATAGGCCAAATTATAATACAGATACTTATATTGTAAATTCCTGAGGTCACTGACAATCTGGGCTGGATTTTAACTCATGCTGAAAGGTTTAACATCTCAGAGCCGCTCCCCTGGGCTTCACTACTTTTAGCTTTTTAGTATTCAGACTTCGGTTTTTAGCTTGATACATTTTTTTTTCCCATTTCTGTTTATTAGCATTGCAAATGTGTTTACGGTACAAAGCTTACTATTCCTTACACTGTGTTTCAGGACTGTCTCTAAGGTATCTATAATTATGTGAAAACAGACTTCTATCAATTCTTGTTTCAAGAACATAAAGCATTTCTTGAAACAGAAGGTTCCAAAGTGACTAATGTTTTTAAGTGATGTTTGCATTACACATTTTATAGCATACCTTGGTTTGTGTTGCCAAAAGATAAGATTGTCTTCTCTTTTAAAACATATATATTTTAAGATGCATGAATACCTAAGGGAAGAACTTAGGTTTGGTGTACTTATCTGCTGGTTTAAGTTCTGTACAGGTCTAATTTAAAAAAAAAAAAAATTGAAAAATTATTTCCCATGGCATGTTGCCTGAAGTACATTTTATTTTGAATGCAGATTTAAATAAACATCTGCTTTTTTTCCCTTGTAGTCTTTTAAAAAGCTGCCAGAATTCCTAACTAAATGTTTTCACCTGTGCCTGAAGCTGTAAATATTTAGGGAGCAACTGAAATAGCACTAGAGCATTTACTGAAGTAAACATAAGCTGAAGCACGACTATTATAGATGGAAAAAAGTACTTGTTAAAAGGTCTGACTGAACTAAAGGTTCCTGATATAAAAGCCTTATTTTATCTAAAATTAAAAACAAAAAAAGTCTAAATATAATTATGAGCCCCATAAACAAAACAAAAAAAAAACCAACAAAAAAACCCCCAAACAACATTGAAAAAATTATACCTTTCACCTTCAAAAGCAAAATGAGATTTTCATCTGATGATTAAAAAACACAGATAGATAATTCAGACCTACCCATTGTCATTGTTATATTACCAGCCTACTTAGCAAAATACTAAAATACATAAAATATATATGGTAATGTGGTTTGAGAGGTAGTGCTTCTCTGCCCAGTCAGAGGCTATTTAAAGGTCTCTTGAAAGTGGAGTGTTGGATAATTTTCTAATAAAGTAGATTAGAAATAGCAGCATGTCTCTTCTCACTTATGTTCCTGCTCTTATCAGCAAAGCATTGATTAGTTTAAGGAATTTTTGTGTGTTTTAAAATGATTCAGGAAAATTAAACAACTAACATTTTTGAGAGCTGATCCAAAATCCACTGAAGCCTCTGAAAAGATTTAAATGATCTTTGGGTGAGACAATAGCTGTTAGTGTGGTTGGTTCAGTGACTGATCCAGTCTAACGCTACAGACTAATCTTACCCAACCTACTGTCGTTTTTGTTTCTAATGGCTGGAGTTTGCATAATTACAACTTATGATAACCATTATCACAACTGAGCTTTGTACTTTAACAAAATTAAAAGTTTGGAATATTCTTACTAGAAATTTCATGATAACATTATAGACTACTGCATTTTATAGCCATATTGATGGATGCCTTCTTTTGTAAAATATTAAATTACCATGATATCAATGCACACAAAGCTTTTATATCATGCTACGTAAAAAAACCCTACAAATCCTCCAATATTTCTCAAAATCCAAGGAAAAAAACCAAAAACCCCAAACAATAAAAATCTCTGATAGCTTCTCAATATTCATAATAAGGAACAGCAGGTTTAAATGATCACTGTCCTTTTTTACTGTGTAATGATTAAGAGATGCACTTTTCTGATGGTTTGATTATAGCAATATCTTCAGGAAAAAAAATCTTTCAGAATTTTTTCTGACAGATTTATTCCCAACAGAAAACTAATTACAGTAACAACAGTGGAAGTCAAGGTTTGTGAACTCTGGAGATATCCTTTTGAGTACTGTAAAAACAAAACCAAAAACAAAACCAAAACTCCAAACAAAAAAAAAAAACCTAAACAATTGGTAAAAATCTTCAACAATTAAAGAGGACTTACTTTTATAGTTTTCATTGATATCACTGTCAATTTTAAGGAATGGTTTTCCAACAATTGAATATATGTTTTGAATTTGGCATTGCCACAATTTTAATGGTGTCTTAGAAAATACATATGATTTTTGATGTTCAAAACTTTCAGATGAAAATTCAGGTCTAAAAGCTCCTTCAACTGACATAAAAAATCAGTCAACATAATGTAATAAAATTGCTTTCCTTTTTTCCTTTTTTTTTTTTTTGAGTGCAGATAATGTGAATAACAAAAAAAATCATAGAGCTAGTAAGGTCTTAAGGCATTTGCTTGCTTCTCTGCTGCACAATTATTCTTCTAATGACACTCATATATGTCTCCAGTATCTACATGCATGCATTTTTTCTTTTTATGTTCCTGTCTTCCTTTTTATTGGTGCTCATTTAATTAATTACTTTTTGGACAAAAATAACACTGTTACACCAACCCAAGAAGAACACTAACTTATTACTGGCATAAGAAAGAACTTAAGATCCAGCTCACGTACTGCATGGTTCCCAGCGGGCAAGCAGGAGGAAGAGAATAAGTTTAATTCTTCTAATTCCACTGCTTACACCGAGCAGTCCTGAGAGTGGTGCCCACTGCAGTTAGGCTGACTTTTTTCTTCTCCTTTTTTTTTTCTCTGTGTAGACACTTGAGGACTTGCCCATCTTTCTGGTTTTTTTCAGCCTTTTGTGTTAAACTGTCTTTCATAGAATCACAGAATGAATAGGATAGAGGTACCTATGGAAACCTAGCAAGGGTCAGTTAGGTTGCTCAGGGCAGTGTCCAGTCATGGTCTGAGTTTTTCTAAGGATGGAGACTCCACATACTCTCTGAGCAACCCATACCAGTGGTGATCATCTTCACTTAAATACAAAACAAACAAATAAAAAACCCCATATGTTTAACTGGAATTTTTGCTATTTCAAATTTTACCCATTCCCTCTTATCCACTCACTTGGCACCACTGAGAAGGTTCTGAGTACATCTTTTTTATTCCTTCCCATCAGTATCTGTACATATGTTTATGTCTTTTCTGTGATTTCTCCAGGTTTAACAACAGTAGTTCTCTCAATGTCTCCTGATATGAAAGACGCTCCAAACTCTAAATCATCTTTGTTTAGGTTTGCTTGATTTGATCTCCTATGTCCATGTCAGTCTTGTACAGGGAAGCTCAGAAACAGACAGAGCACACCAGGTGTGTCTTACCAGGGACTCTAGCAGACAGGAAGAAATGCCTCACTCAACCTGCTGTTTTCAGCCCAATACACTCCAGGAAGATGATGTCATTACCACAAGTGGGCACTGACATCTCATGTTCAAGTCCTTGTCCAGCAGGACTCTGAGTCCATCTCTGTCAAGCTGCTTCAGAGCAATATAAGAAAGACATCAAGCTACTAGAGAGCATCCAAAGGAGGGCAATGAAGACAGTGAAGGGCCTTGAGGGAAAGCCATATGGGGAGCGTCTGAGGGCACTTGGTCTGTTCGGCCTAGAGAGGAGGGGAGTGAGGGGAGACCTCATTGCAGTTACAACTTCTCTGTGAGGGGAAGAGAAGGGCAGGCACTGATCTCTTCTCTGTGGTGACCAGTGACAGGACCTAAGGAAATGGCCTGAAGCGGTGTTAGTGTAGGCTTAATTCTTCACCTAGAGGGTGGTTGGGCACTGCAACAAACTCCTCAGGGAAGTGGTCACAGCACCAAGCCTGACAGAGCTAAGAAGTGTTTGGACAATACTCTCAGGCCCATGGTGTCTCTTAGGAATGGTCCTATGCATAGCCAGGAGTTGGACCCAATGTCCCTTGTGGGTTCCTTCCAACTCAGCATATTCTGTGATTCCATGATTCTGGTTGGTCCTCAGCCTCTGCTGGTACAGGAGACTGATCATCCTCATGGCCAGGATTTAACTTTTTTCACTTGGTGAACTTGAGATTCATTTCAGACATTTTCTCCAACCTGCCAGGTCCTTCTGACTGGGGGGACAACCATGTGGTTTATCAACTGCGTCTCCTAACTTTATGCCATATAATTGTGGTCTTGTCAAGACAACTACTTAGGAAAATTCAAGTATTTTGGTGTTATAGGATATATAAATGCTCAGGAAAGTGGAGATAATCTGGATCATGTGAATTATACAAGTTTTCAACATAAATCTGCCAGGTTTAAGAAGTGAGATTCAAGACACTTTATCCATGCATATGCTGCTCTGATCACAATTTGTACTGGTTTCAGAGTAAATATATCCCTTTGTTGCCTTGACAGACTTTCTAGAAAAACAAATATCTGTAAAATAAATATCTCCATAAACATACCATTATGAATGTGCACTAATGTATGCAACAGGATGAATACATTAACAACAAAAACCTGTCACTTGTACCCCTCTGTCTCTTTTGTCGCATTCTTTTTTAGCACGTCAAGGCAAACAGAATCCCTGTAACTCTGTTCCCTTGTGTGATCTTGTTTCTTTATTTTCACATTTTCACTTTTTACTTTAGATTGCTCATAATTATAGTGCTAGAAAAATATATCTTCTTTTGGAAATGTGCTTGCTGCATTATGAAGAAGCATGGAAATGTGTAACAAGAACAGTTGAGTGCTGCAGTAAAGTAAAAAAATTGTTATCAATATTATTGGTGTTAACCCCAGCTCTTTTTCTCTGAGCATCTTTGATTATACTTGTTTGAAGAGCAGTCAAGATACATAAGATCAAAACCTGGTCTTAGTTACACTGATTTAAATGCAGAGTAATAGTATTGTGTTTAAATGTTCTTAATGAAAGGGCTGAATTTTAATGTGTTTTTCAAAGACAAAAAATGTGTTTCAATAGCGACCCATTAGGGTGAGACTTTGGGATCTTTTTTTTTTCTTCATAGTCCTTTGACTCATTTTTTCAAAGTGTTTCTTTATACATTCTTTTATAAATGGAATCACAGCTCATTTAGTATTTCTCGTTGGGATATAATTTAAGCATAAGTCAAGCTCTGCCACGTACAGTCAGATGGTTTAATAGAAAAGATTACTTAAATACCAAAAGAACTGATTAAAACAAAGCCCTGGTGGATTCTTCAGTAAATATTTTTAGACTACTACATATACCTTATAATGCTTTGTTAATAACTGTAGACATTGATGGGCTCTGGGACAGAATATGTTCAGCAATCTGGGCAAAAAAATGTGGGCAAAATAAATTCCTGAGCTCAGATGTCTGTTTATACAGACCAGAGCATTTATTCTCTTATTCATTCATTGTCAGGACCTGGAATATCACTTCATTTTTGCTCCTTCCTGAATATGGGAATTTCTGCTTTTCCACGTGGTGAACCAGACTTCAAGCCCATATGCTAGCACAGTCAGGAAATTGCAAAACTGCCCTACAGTTTTAGCTCTAAGGAAGGGCAAAATTCAAACTGAGGCTGTGTGACACAAATGACTGGTAAGAACACAGACAGCTGCAGAGCAAGGTGGTACAGGGCATGTAGGTACTTCAGTTGGTTTCAAAAATAATCCCATGTGATAAAATAATCTTCAGCCCACCCAGAAGGCAGTTCAGGTAGCCAGGTAGGGGTTGGTCTCCTCTCCCAAACAATAAGTGATAGGATGAGAGGAAATGGCCTCAAGTTGTACGAGAGGAGCTTCAGTTTGGATATCAAGAAAAATTTCTTCACTGAGAGGTTTGTCAAGCATTGGAATAGGCTGCCCAGGGAAGTGGTGGAGTAACCATTCCTGTTCCTTCCTATTTAAAAACACATATATATATGGCACCTTGGGAAATGGTTAAGAGTTGCTCTTGTCAGTGCTGGGGTTAACAGTTCGACTTGATGATCTTAGAGGGCTTTTCCAAACATAAGCAATTCTATGATTCTGTGATTTAGAACACTGTAAAGTTGTAAGGAAGAAGGTAAAAAAATAGACTTAATCTCATTTATGTCTTCAAGGTATTTGAGATTTCTCTTGCCTCTAGGTGATACCTAAGCATATATTTTCAGTACTGAGGCCTGCAGACTCCTTAATAGCTACTTCTTCTTCTCTTTTTTTCTTTTCTTTTTCTTTTTTCCCTCTTTTTTTTTCCTTTTTTTTTCATTTTTTTTTTTCCTTCAGTGTGTTTGTACAGTCTCCCAACATCTCCCTGACCCTTGGAGACTGTAATGATTTACACAAGTATCCTTGGAAGTTCACAGTGCAGCAGTGAGCTCTAGAGCAGAGACCTTCATTTCTCTAGAAAGCAAGAGAAGTGAGAGTTCAATGACTATGTGAAGGTAAGGTGTAAAATCCAGCCTTTCAAAATGGATAATGAGTTTTAGAAATCTTTGTGTGAAAGCAGCCATCATCATGCACACAAGAAGGAGCAAAACCAGAAAATAAGAGCTACAGGATTTCTGTACAAATTTGTAGACAACTCAGAGAACATTGAAATCTTCTTTTATATGTAAACATCATGATTTCAAGAAGGAAGGGAGACACAGAGCTATGAAGAAAACTTGACTATTGCTAACAAGTTTGGATGGTGACATAAAAAAATATATATATAGGAGGAGAACATTTTTTTTTCTGAAGATATTTTCTGATGGTCATTTTTACAATGATTTGTACTTATAGTTCACACAGTCCCCTATCCTCTGCACAAACAGAACTTATGAAAAACTGGATTTACAAACTATGTTTGGCATGAATGAAAAAACTGTGGATGTGTTGATGTATGCAAACTATATTATTATCTGAAAGGACTACATTTAAGGTTTTGACTGAATTGATGGAAGAGTAAAACTATAATGGTGTAGATAAGTGAGAAACTTTGGATTTCTTATTTGTATTAGTAACATAAAACCAAGTATTGTCATGATAACATACCAATAGTAATACAATAATTAAAACTGATATAAACTTGAAACATGAACAATTTGAAAAATGTTAAATTTTATTCTTTTATCATTAACCAAATATAGCTCAAAATTTTGGAAAAGAAAAGAATATATACAGGCAACACATGGAAATCAATCAATCAATCGATCAATCAATCTCTTTGAAGTTTCCCTCAAGGCTATATTTAATAAATCAGACAGTAAATGGGAATGTAGTTAGCTGAGTTAGAGTGATTTTGTCTTGTTTCTGCTATTTTATACCTTTATTGCATGTATCAGATTTGATTTGAGTCAAGCATACACATAGATTGTTTACTGAAGTTGCCCTTTGACTTTCTCTGACAACTCCCACATAACCGGTTAGATATTCATTTTGCAAAGTAGTAAATGCTTAATTGGCTTTATCTAATCTGAGTGTAATCAGACAGTCAACAGAGCAGAGGATTCATTTAACGAAAAGATCTCCTAAAGAAGAGATTGTCTGTGCTTCAGCAGCAGCCTCATTAGGGTTGCCATGAGAAAATTTCCTAGTGTGGAAATGGGTTTCTAGTTAGGGTGGAAAATCAAAGAAAATTTATTTAAAAAGCAGTTTGATCAGAAAATAAGTGTCCCTGAGCTGAAGGCTGCAGTCACAGCCAAATAAACTGTTAGAAATGTTGCAATCCTGTTTCCTACAGGCAGAGCAAGTCAATTAAAGTACCTCTGGATACCAGTTTAACTTGAAGTTGTTTAGTGGTTTTGGNGAATGTAACATAGCAAGAACACGAGAAAATGAGCAAAAATCAGTTCTGGAGTAGTGCATGTGTTATCCTTGTTCTGTGAGAAAAAGAAGCAAATTTGGATTGGACAATACTATTCTAGGTTCTGTTAAGAGCCTCGCAAAGTCTTCAGCTGAGATAATCAACTAAATGTTTTGAACTAAATGTTGTTGAACCTGTAAGACTTGAATTTCTGAATGCAAACTTCAGCCCTCATGATGCCTGACAAAGACAACTGGATCTACTTTTTTCCCTATCTCTCTAGGAAGAATTCCATGTTAGTACTGCCCATTTAGTCTGAG
>VWZD01007810.1:13175-26520 GCA_013396695.1 Sakesphorus luctuosus | reverse complement strand
CAAAAAGAGGATATAGAAAGAGTGTGACAAGTATAGAAATGGGCCAATTTAGTATTATGACTATGCAACCTCTCTGTGAACAATTCCTAGGGATCCCCTAAGGATGCTTGTCTTACTATGCTATGCCTGCTTGGAGAGAATGTGCTGAAAAAACTGGTTTGAACACTATAAAGCAAATAAAAGCTCAGAAAGGCAGAGTGTGCTCAGCGATGCAGCTCTAGACCTGTATTTTATGTTCCTCATTGCTAGGGAAAAAAATGAGAGGTCTAATATGGCCTTTCCCCACACCCCCCCACCCCCACCCACCCCTTTTATTTCTGCAGGGATTTGGTTGGTTTTTCCCCTCCCTCATAAATATATCTTATTCCTACAAGTCCTTATCCCTTCTTTACTTCCTTACAAAACAGTGAAATCTTTTTTTGAGCATTTGCTGGGCTTTCTAAACTCAAGACCTCAGAAAGAGCAAGGATCAAAGGTAATTTTGTGGTTGCACAAGTTGCACTTTTTTATACCACCTCATTATTTCTTCTGTAAAAGGGCTATCTGACTTTTATTTACTACTTTTTTTTTAGCATTGACACTATAAATGGTTATTTGAATGGTTTAATGCAGCAGACATTTCAAGTCGCTCCCAGAAGAATTTCTTATGCATCCTATTCAATCAACACCATAGTTATTTTTCTCAGGATCTGCTGTACTCTACTGTAATGAAGCTTTTCGTAGAATGAGTTTGAAAATGTCTCCTTTCTTCTCCCTCAGATAACAGTGTGCCCAATTCAGACATTCACTTTCTCTACAATAGCTAAAATATACTCAGAGCAGAAGCCACAAGTTAGTATTCTCTCTTCCTCTCCTCTATAGCACCTTTATTTTGGCAGGGAGTGGAGCTTTTCTCTGCTTTGGACACTGTACTGAATACATAAAACAGAAGAGGTGGAGACATATCTGCTGTAAAATACCTGAAAGAATTGGTGTTACCTTCTGAGAGAAAAGGTTATTATTACAATATCAGCTCTGTGCAAGGGGGTTATGAAACCTTATTCCAGCTATGTTGTGCAAGAACGAAATGGGCTGTAAGAGAGGTGCCATTACATCTGAATGTATAAGTTCATACAAAATCTTTTAAAATATAATCAATTTCTGATTTAATTAATATTTCATCTGGGCAAAAATAATTATTTTTGCAATTCACTGAAACCTCTAAAGTTATTGTGTCAACAGGACTCCTCTTATGTACACTGTTCAGAGTTGGTGTGGTTGCTAGGCATGATTGTGATTTTTTCCTGAGTTGGGGTTAAGCAAGGGAAAGAATAAACTGAACTTAATTAAAAAGTTTAATCAGATTCATTAAATACATTTGCTAAACTCACTGTTAGACTATTTTTTCCTTTATTCATTTAGGAGGGAAACATTCTAAGAACTACTCTATCGTTAAATAGCTTAGAAATATTTAGAAATATAAATACAAACTGACAGCATCTCTTTAGAGAAACCTGGTTTGGAATTTGAGATTTTCATGCCAGAATAAAAGTTTTGCTCTGTTCATCAAAATGCATAGCACTTTCAGTGTCAGATTTTGCTTGCATGAGCTTTTAGTTCATAAAGACCTAATTCTTTTTCTGAGTTCTTTGAATTAACTTTTTTATTTGCACAAGACTGGGCTATAGATTTCATTAATGAGGCCTGAGAACTTCTGTTATTCTGGAAAAGAAAATATTGGAAAGAGCTTGGACATCAGAATATGACATATAGCTGCTGTGTGCAAAATCTTTGGTGCATTTTTATCTCTGAAATTATTCTCTTCGTGCTCTCAAGGAGCTACAAATTCATAGGCTGACAGCCTAATATCAGCCTTGATAGCCTTCATTCTGCCACACTCTCATGGACAGGGTACTTAATGTAAGCATATGAGATACTGTAATTGGCATTCCGATCAATAAAGTCTGCTTGGCAAACTCACAAATGACATTGAAGTGGGTTCCCAGGAGCTATTCAAATACCAGCAGAGGGGTGTGCCACATGAATGCCTTCAGCCACTCTGCTGCACAACGTGTCAACGGTGGTACAGCAGGTCATTAAGACTCAAAGATTTTTATCTTTAGTTCTTCATGTAATAGGTGGGTTTCTGTCTGAAGAAAACAGCTCAAAAATGTTCTTTTATCAAAATAATATGCATATACATATATATGCAAATTATTTATATATATATATATATTACTGTAATGATTTGATTTTCATTAAACATTGGATTACAACAGCCAAACTATGAAGAATAATCATTAAAAGAAGGAAACATTCTATCTGAAGAGATAATATTTTCTTCCTTACTATCCTGGTTTCGGTTGGGATAGAGTTAATTTTCTTGGATGGGACAGAGCTGTGGGGTTTGAATTTAGTATGAAAATAATGTTGATAACACACTAATGTTTCAATTGTTGATGAGTAGTGTATACTCTAAGTAGATTTTTCCCTGTCCTGTTCTCTGCCAGTGACACAAATTAGCTAAAGGGATATCCATACCATAGAATGTTATGCCCAGTAAATAAACTCGGAGAAGTTGGATCACTGCAGGAGGATGAACTGGACATCAGTCAGTGGGTAGTGAGCAATGTATTGTGCATTACTTGTTTTAGTGATCTCTCTCCTTTTCATTATTATGTTTATTGCTGTTGCTATTATTAAGTACTTTGTTTCCATTATTAAACTGTTCTTTTATCAAACCATGAATTTTACCTTTTTTCCAGTTCTCTGTGAGAGAACAAGTGACTATCTGGTATTTAGTTGCTGGCTGGAGTTAAAGCATGACTCCCGAGACAGTGAATCCCCAAATACTACAGCCACTATGTCCCATAAAGCACCTATCTTAGTCTTCACTCTGATCACAAGAGCCTAAAATAAAGGCACAAATGTCCATTCTTACAATCTAAGGGAGACATATAACTCTCTTAGGAATATTTTTCATTAAAGAATATTAACTCAGTTTAAAAAAGAATGACATATTGTTTATTTTACTGGTAAAAATGATTTGGGAAAGAGTGGGATAAAAAGTTGAAACAAGGATGTTTAAAGGTGTATAGGCAAATCTGAGTACTGGTATGACAGCATTGACTAACGTAACCCTCTGTTTTTTACAGGTAAATTGAAAGGCAACCAACAGATTTGAAATTCTGATCACTGTTAACAATAAGCATATTCAGGACAACTTCAGTGTCTTTAATGAAGTCATGTTAAAAAAAAAAAAATCAAATGATGCTGTGTTATTTGACTTCATCAGGATTATGACTTAAGCAAAATACTGTCAACAGACAGTATTGGTAAGTGTGCTAGTTTTCACTAGGATAGTTAATTTTCTTCATAGTAGCTGACATGGGGCTATGTTTTGGATTTGTGCTGGAAACAACTTTAATAACACAAGAATGTTCTCACTGTTGCTGAGCAGTGCTTTCACAGAATCAAGGCCTTTTCTGCTTCTCACCCCATCCACCAGCAAGGAGGCTGAGTGTGCTCAAGGAGTTGGGAGGGAACACTGCTGGGGCAGCTGACCCCAACTGACCCAAAGGATATCCCAGACTATATGATATCATGCTCAGCATGTAAAACTGGGGGAAGAAGAAGGCAGAGGGGGATGTTCGGAGTGATGGTGTTTGTCTTCCCAAGTCACTATTATGCTTCATAGAGCCCTGCTTTCCTGGGGGTGGCTGAGTGCTTGCCTGCCCAAGGGAAGTGGTGAATTAGTTCCTTGTTTTACTCTGTTTGCATGCATGGTATTTCCTTTCCCTGTTAAACTGTCTTTATCTCAATCCATGAGCTTTCTCACTTGCACACTTCTGATTCTCTCCCCCATCCCAATGGGCAGGAGTTACTGAGTGGCTGCATGGCACTGAGTTGCTGGGTGGATTAAACCACTGCAGTAAATGCATCAAAATGTTTGTTGAATCTGAGCCATGACTGATTTGCTCAAGATCACACTGTGAATAAATACTCAGCAGGGAACCCAGACAGAACAATAACTTAATTGCACCTGAAACAAATGAATAATGCTATATACTCTTCTCTGCTGTGGAACCTGCTGTGTATAACCATGAATAACCATGAATAGAGAGAAACCTCTTTTCTACAGCACATGGTGTGTAATTTGCTGGACAGGGATTTTGTTCTCTTAGACTGTAAATCATGTAATAATTGTCAAGTCCCAGGCTGCTTTTGAAGAGCAGGACAGATTGAGGGCACAAGTGCAGTGGAAGTCATGCACAGCAAAGACATAACGGTGACTTGCACAGGTTCCAGTTAGCACCTCTGCTGGGATTCCATTGCCTGTCCTTGGCTGTTTCGCTTTCCATACAACCTCATCCCCAGCCTGGTACCAAACATAAAAATGGCCAAGGAAGCAGTTGTTTTGAGGATGGTAAAATCACAGAGAATGCAAGTAACAAACAAACAGATAGAGAATACACATAAAGGGATTTGATTTAAAGTACAAGCTTACTTTGAAGCCGTCTGAGCAGATATGGGAACAGGGGAATATAGACCCACAGCTAGATAGTCACTGGGGATCCCTCCAAGTGATGCACTGGAGACAGTACGAGCCCTAAGGATTAAAGAGTTGGTTGCAGAAAAGCAAATCAGTAAACCACACACACACACACACCCCAAAAAAAAGAAAGAAAAAGAAAAGGAAATCAGAGCTACTTACTAGGCACAAATCAATCTCTCAGAAGGTCTGCTGGCCTTTCTGGCATGGGGAAAGCAAGGGCTCTCTTTCCCTCATATTATTATTGCAAAATGGCTGGTTCCTCAACCTTTACAGGGCTGCTAAGTCTCACTCCCTAAGTCTGCTTCCTGAGTTCTTAAATTCCAATAAATCAAGAAAATTGACATTTCTAAAAATACCTTTTACCTATCCTGACATAATTACAGCCCAGGAGTATTAGAAGCATATATAAAGGCTTGTGAAGCCCCTGGGGTATGATTCATCTCACAATAACCACCCCTCTTTCCTGTTTCATCTCAGCTAATCATCTAATATCTCCCAGTTTCTCTGCCTCCTTATTCTTCACCCCTCTTCTTTTCCCTGTAAAGGATATCTGTGAAACAGAAAGCTGATACAGATAAATGGGAACAATAGCTTAAAAATTCTTATTGTTCCATTTCTGGTGGAATAATTTCTGGGTCCTGTAGAGGGAGCGACAGAAAATCCCCAAACTCTCCTCTGGTTCCTTGTCCCAGTCTCACAGTGCTGAAACAGTTTAGGCATGGGTGGGAGTAAATACAGAAAATGGTAACAAATGATGGCTAGAAAAAAGGTAATGTAAAAGATGGGGGAAAAAAGCTGGAGTTTCATTTTGTGGAGGGATGATTATTATTCCAATGTGAAGCTGTGGGAATAAACATTCTTTACACTGATTTGGTGTGGAGAGGGTTTGAATTTCTTCTCAAATTGAAGACTTCCTAGGAAGTAGATGCTATTTTTATTTCTGTTACCTCATGGAAACTTATAGACTTCAATTTTCATCACTAACTAAAAAACTAAAATTCAGGCACTGGTTTTAAGGACATTTCCTCTATATGCTGGTTCATGGCCCAGTATAACTAGAGCATCTTATAACATTAGGGCACATGTGACTGAGAGCAAAATGAATGGCACTGATTTTTGTGACTATCAGTTCCACTTACAAAGTTAATGTACAGAAAGACAAGATACAACCTTTGACTACTGGCTGGGAACATAACTAACCAGCAGCATCAGCAATCAGTGAACATTTATTTCTCCAAATTGTTTCAGAGAATTCTTCAACTGTTTATGAAGCAGATTGTAAGGATACCTTCCATAAAGTGCCACTTGAGATGTTATTTAATTCTGAATGGGTAAGAGGGAAAAAAACACAACAAAACAAACAAACAAACAAACCCCCAAACCAAACCCAGTATTTGCACCATGTAGGATAAAGATTTAAGGACAGCCAGCCTTATCTTTGAGATAACAGTGAATGTCCTGAAATGGAAATCCATGGTTGTCTTCTGTGGTGGTTTGGTACTTGCCAGTGAACTGGCTGCCACTGGTCATGGCTGAAGGAATGATGCTGCATTAGATAAACCATTCATTGCATCCACAATGATGATAGTTTTCCTAAGAAAAGTGAGTTTTGTACATAATCATCAGTTCAGCTGGCTTTAAGAACTTAAGACCTTATTATTACTGTAATATTGCAGTATAGTTAATTAATTCCATCCACTGTCTTTAATATTATGTATAATAATTACTTTAGTGCTGCATGAAATTGTTACATTTTTGAATGTTAATCCAAGAAACAACTTTTGTCTTCCCTCTCTCATTCTTACCCTCACCCACATGTTTATGAAGAAGTCTTGGCAAAGTGTTTTTCTATGTTGGTAATTAGACCACTGTGTACAGAATATTATTCCTTCATTATAGTAAATTAAAGGTATGTTCTTTTTTAACAGAGACAGTGACTTCAATGCACACTTTCCTCTCTCATTTGCTGTAGGAATACTTTTCAAACCCCACAGGAACTAGGAAGCAGTAACACTGATAATATAATGACTTTATTACAGTTGGACGTGAATAATCAAAAGCTATTACTGAACTCAAGCTGAGACTTTGCCAAATCTTCTCAATAGCCACATGTTGGATGATTAACTTTATATCACCAGTCTAGATGGTCTGACTTTCAACCAGAACAGTTGAATAATGTCACTTCATTAAACTGGGATGAAGACAGACAATTCTTATTTCTGGATTCTCTCGCAAGCCCTTGTGAATAACATTGAGAGTAAGGGAACAGCTCTGACATATTGGTATTTAAACTAACTTCAATATCTGATGCCAAAGTGCCAAGTGCAAGGGAGGGTCCCTTTACCAACAGTGGAAAAGAGAGTAAACAAATTATAATTGATGAAACCATAGACAAGTAAAGATCTTCAGTACAGACTGATTTTCTTCACAGTTATTTTTTTTATTTTTTTTAATAAAAGTCCTTATAAAATCCTTCCCAGTGATGCATGAGTCTCAGACAGGAACGTGCAGGAAACAATGGCTTTGGGAAAAAGGTTTCAAACAATTTTCTTATGAACTTGGGGACAGTTATAATAATAAGTTACCATTTAGGAAAGACAATAACAGTGCAGGATCTGGCATAATTCATAATATATAAACAGGAATAGCTCGACTAACCAGAAATAGCACCTCAGTGCTTTTTCAGGTAACTGTCTGTATGCCTTACACATTCAAAAATTAGGTCTGCCTCAGCAGGCGAAAACAAAAAAATAACACCATACCAGTGTGTACAAACTGTCAAGCTCAACTGAAGAGAGCCTAGAGATTTTAACACAAAAGCAACGTAAGGAACTGATACATTTCAGAGCTACCTTTTCTTTTAGACATGGTAGCTGTGTACAAAGATGAGGGGTTTTGGAAGGAATTTACAAAACACAGGAAGTTGTTCAGATCTATTAGCTACTTTTGAAAATCTCAGCCATAGCTTTTTCTTTTCATCGGGGTTGTGTGCTATATTCTGTTTACATACTGAAAACACTGATGGAAAAACATTGTTTATTTTGGGCCAGAGTTAAGGCTGCAGTATTGTAATGAAATATGCATTTCCATCTGGTTGATCCGAATAATCCTCTTACATCTAAAATGTATGCAGCATATGCATTGTGATATCTTTAGCCATTAATTCCCCTGACATTAAGAGTCTGGAATTTAAATATGAGGCAGCAAATTAGTACATGGTTGTGTTTAGCAACTACACTTTTCAACATTTTTTTTTATTTCTCTTGGAATTTTCCAGGTTTATAAAAAAGTGATGACCCAAATTATTGAATCAAAAAAGTGTCAAAAAATGATGATAAAACATGTTTTATTTTATCTTCTAATTTTTGAGATCACCCCTGGAGAAGTCTACAGGTTAAAGGCACTGTCAGCAAGTCTAAAACCAGCATGTTCTCAGAAATCTTGCGCCAATGGGAGTACAATACCAAGCAACAATTCATCTCCCCAGTATCTCTCCTTTTACTGTTGAAAGAATTCATCAATAGCAGAATCCCTTTTCTGCTGCTACCTTTATAAAACTTTGGTGCAGACATGTGAAAGGACCTTCCCATCTCACCTCTCCAAAACACTCTTGATAATGCCTTTGCTCTCTCACTCCAGGAGGCATCTTCCTTCTTAGGAGATGAACTAATTGTTCATGTAATACTTGAATTTTTGTTTTGGAGTTGCTGTCATCAACCAGGGTGTCAGTACTTTGCTGATTTATTGATTCAGTTCACTGTCTTTCCTTCCATTTCTTCACTGCATTACAGTCAAACTCTACACGTTTTATCTCACATCTTTGAACTTGCATGAGCAGCTTTGCCATAATTTCCTCCTCATTCTCCATTTCCTTCTATTCTCCTGGTCTCTTTTCTTGTTTCTCCTGCTGTCCTGATTTTTTTTCGTGTTACTAGCCTTCATTTCACATAACGTTTAACATCGTCCAAAAGAAATTCTGCCTCTGCCAGGCCAAAATCTAGTGCAAAACATCTCTTTGTGAGTAAAAAAAAAAAAAAAGGACATAAATTAATTACAAATGTCTAATTTAATCTCACTTCCACAGGCTCACAGAAATGTTCTAGAGTTTGTTTCAGAAAAAATCTCACCTATCACTCAAAGCTCTTTTCTCCACAAATAATTTGCATTTTTACTTCAATTTCTGCATTCATGGACATAAGAGTGTCATGTGAGTTCTTGAAACTTATGTCATTCTTCCATTAATTTTAATGATTACAGGGATTATCAGTGAGTTATCCAGTTTTTGATCATGCCTTTAGCATAGTCCTGACAAAAGAAAGAAGTTGTACAATTCATAGTTATGTTTTTTCTTTGTTTTAGTGACTGTAAATGAAGCCTTCTGAGATTTTAACAATCTCTCTGCTCCCTACCAGGGGTTAAACTGTGGTGAGACTGGCCCAGGAACAGTTAAAATTTCCCTTTTTAGTCTACCTGAAGCACTGATAGCATTATCAATAACATCAGCACAGTAAATGGCTTTGTTAGTTAACCTGTGGCTCTCGGCAAGCTGCCTGGCTGCGCACTGGGAAAAGACCTTAGCATTGTCAATAAAGAACAGCTATTAAAAAACACTATGTTGGCAGTATTAGTGTTTCAAAGAAAGAAAGATAAACCTTATGAGAACAAAATATTCACACCCTATCCTGCCTCTGGAGGATAATCCTGCCTTAAAAAATTAATTTAATGCAGTTCCCAAGATCTCCACTGCAGTCTTCGATGGATTTAGTTAAAGGTCGTGGTAGGTAACCAGTTTTTATTGGTCTCTTTGGTAGTGGCTTAAGACAGGATTCACTGTGTTGCACTAGAGTAGGTTAGACTTTCAGGGTCAAAGATAACTGCTAGTTTCCTTTGAAAGTGGGGCACGGCCAAGGAATAAAATGTAGGTTTGTGAACACAGCCAAGAGACAATATATTAATTGTCTACTATTCAAGCTAAAGCACATTGCTTGCTTATTTACTACTCACTGAACAAACAAAATGCATGTACACATAAAGGGTCAGAAATTTTACAACCCTCCCTCTAAAAAGGGTATGTCATTACATTTTATTTTCTTAGTTTACAAAAGCAACTCAATAATTAAGCACAACTCCTCTGTAAAAAACACCACTGAATGAAATCCTACTTAATCCTGTGATAGGAAAACAAACTAGACTAGCTGAATATGATTATTAAGATACCAGACCAAATATAAGCTACTATTATTTTGTCAGTGTTCTCTACAGAAAACAGACAAACATATATTTTACTTAAGCAAGTAAATTTTCCTAACCATTTGTGTTGCGTGTTTTCTGGTTTTCAAGGGCTAAGTATCAGGTGTTACTTTTACAATTCTGAGAAGTTAAAAGATTTTTTTTTTTGTCTCTCAGTTTCCACTTCTACCCTTTAATTATTTTTTTATACTATGAGTAAGAACTGAAATACTATGAAGAAATATTTTTAAGATAATGTGTCACTCAGCTAAAACTCTTAATTATATATATATATGTGTATATATATGTATGTATATGAGGATATTCTTTTCAAAAATCAGCTAAAACTAAAACTTTGTTTGCAAGGGATATTGGGAAATTAGGTTGGATCTTGTTTTGCTCACTGTGTTCAGCATATACACAAGTTACCTTCGTACACACTCTCCTTACACTCGTAGCCTGAACTGAAGGTTTGTAATTTTTTTTGTGTTGCAATAATTGAGCTGCTCTTGAGGGGTACAATAAGATTAGGACATACTTCCAGTTATTTATAGCATCTATCAACTCTTTTTAAATAGATCATCTCCGTTGTGTCAAGGATTCAAGAAGACTACACAAGCATTTGTGTTTTTCTGTTGCTCCTTTGCAGGCTTGTGGGTTAAACTAAAGATTTAAAATTAAAATTTTATTCTCCTTGTAAATAACATTCTATCAAACCAATAAAAAGTTTTACATAAAAAAAATATTGCAAAGATATCTCACTATGAAGAAATGGTATTTTCAAAAACTAGCAACTTAATTAGGAAAAAAGCTTGGCATAAAATAGGGGGGTTATGTACTTAACTTTTGGGTATGATAAACAGAAGACATGTTTGTGCATCTGAAATTCAAATTCACATTAAGATTTAATCATTAATCACTAAAAGATAAATTGTTTCAAAATTTGTCCACCCTTACCAATATTTTTTGTAGTATAACAATATTCAGTATAGATTGTTTTCTTTTTTTTTCCTCTTGAAAAATGGAAACACTTGGTTCTTAAAATATATGCTTGTAGTGTTGGACTCAGATTAGGTCTTGATTTTTTTACCTAAAAATGTACCAAATAATTCTATGAATCTGGTGATCAATGGCAGTGAGTAGTAACGTTCCCATAAAAAGATAAGGACAACTGAAGAAGATGGACTACTTCTTTGGCATGTATCTCCAGCCTGCAACAGTTAGTATTTCTGCCACAGAGTTCATACTTAGATCATCATATTAAATAGTCACTTTTGGACCTATGTTCCATAAATTTTCTAGTTCACCTGGAACTTATTTACATTCGTGGTTTCCTCAATATCCCATTGCATAATTTAATTATGCAACATCCAACAAATAACTTCATTTGGTTTGAAACCACATCCTTAAATTTTAATAGTATTCTAATTGAAATAGTGAATATGCAATCCTTAGTGACCTTTCAATATCTTTCATTATATTCATCTTTTTTTCTAGAGACACGCAGAGGACTGACAGAAAGCCAGAGAATGTTCATCGATGTCCTGAACCTTTCAGGCATTGCTCAGGAGGATCTGCTAGCTCTCAGGTTTGAGATATGATGCTGAAATTGGTGTGATTAGGATAAAAAGCTCATGAAACATGAATGTATTGGAAAATTACATGGAGACAAATAGCTGGTATGAAATAGATAATGTTTCCAGATTTCCTCAATCTTGAAATTATTTGACAAATCAAAAGTGACTAATGTTATTTATTGACAACGGAACAAGATTCTCAAAGAAAATCATCAGAACATATCAGCTGACTGGTGTGCTGAGTCACCAGAAGCTGCACTTCTGAATGAATCATTTCTTTTAGACTTGTTGAAAGAAGGCCATGGCAGGATATTTTTGCAAAAATAAACAAGTTTCAGCCGTGCAAACATTTTTTCATTCAGCCACAATAGTTTTGCCTTCCATTCTTGCTGTCTTGGTCAATGGAACTTTTCCACAACAGAAAGTGAGGAACAGGCAAGGAAGGGAGGGACTCCTACCATTCTTAAAAAAAATTTGAAAGGAAAAATATTTTAAAATTATTTCTGTAGAGGGCAAAAAAACCTTCCTTGTGCACACTAGTAATTGCCTAAAATTCATTTTTCATTGAAAGGGTAAAAGAAATCATCATATCACAACAATCCAGACCCTGTCATGGACTGCCTAAACAAAACACTAAAATTCCTCTATCACAGTTATCCAGGAGTATTGTTTTCTAGCATGCACTCACAAGAATTAACTGGATATCAGGATCCACCAGAAGGCAGTAACTGTATTAAGAAATGATCAGGAAACACATGTAATATCAACATAAGTTATGACTAATGAAATGCAATAGAACCCAGGATATCAAATAACTTAGTCAAAATGTTGACAATAAATATTTCTCTCTTGATTTAAAAGCCTTAAACCTCCATGTAAATTTCACTTCACTTGCGTACAATCTCTCTGACATCTCATTGTGAACTTCTAAGAAGTTGCACTGGCTCCTAATATGTCTTGTCCTTTGATGACCAGTGTTGATGTCTGACTTTGCTTTCACAGTCTTGCTTCATGCAGTCAACACTATCTGTATAGAACTTCTGTTCAGAGAATTAAATAAATGCCTGTATCTCAATGGAAACCCTGAAAAATATCGCAAGAGAATGGTAGCAGTAATATGTGGAGCAATGCTAGAGGCAGCTGGTTTCTGACATTCTTTATTTTATTTTATTCTCAGAATTAGAATTAAACCTCTGGTAAATCTTCTAGTTGGTGAAGGAGCCATCTTGGGAGTTCTTCATGTCTGAAACATATTGCTTTCAGCATGAAATAGGAATTCTGAGCAACTGGCCTGCATCACAATTAAGTTTGAACAATAAGCAGTCATGGCTTGATCACCAGGTTATTTTGTCCAGCCTGGAAAATATCATAAACTCAAAAGCCTTATGGTGTTGCTTCCATGTGAAGAATATGTTTCGTTCTCTTGCAAAATAAGAACCTCTAGTCCAAAAATAACATGTCAACCTCCCTCTTGGCCTAATCTCATTAGTTTCAGGGAACTAACACGAGAAGAAAATCTGGCCAAGAAGGTTTAAATGTGAATCTAAATTAGATGAGAGACATCAATAAAGATTTTTTACCTTTTTTTATTTTCTAGATCTTTTTTTCCCCTGCATTCTCCAGGGACGAGTTGCATTAATTTTCAACTGAGCTATGATAATTTGCACAGGTTGAGGATGTAACTCTAGGTAGCAATATTCTTTTTCAGGAGTGAACAGATGAACACTCCATGGTGCTGTCAGAAGAGGTCACATTTTGTTAATGTGAGATATAGAGAAATGCAGGACAGACAGTACTAGAGTGCTTACAGTCAATAATATCCATAAAATAATTTGAGAATTAATTTCTCTTCAGGGAAATGAAATAGTCTTTTGATTTCCAATAAATGGCCTATCTAGGTAAGATCAAAAGTCTGCCTAGTGCAGTATCCTGTTTCAAAATATAATGAAAAGTGAAGATGTAGTGAGGCATTGGAAAAATAGGGTAAACATGTAACAATTTTTCC
>VWZD01007810.1:0-12003 GCA_013396695.1 Sakesphorus luctuosus | reverse complement strand
CTTGCACAGAAATAAATTACCTCTTGGAAAGAACAATTTGTCTTTGAGCTATTATTACCATCACTTACTTTTCTATTTAAATAAAAGTTCACTGCAGACTTTAAGGACCTTACATTTAGAAGGTCTTCAGCAGCAAGGGAAAATAAAACAGCTTTCACTGAAATATAGCTAAAAGAAGCCAAGGAATGAACATGGTGTTTGTTCTACTATTAAGTATTATTTGCTTGTCTAAAGCTGCACATCATAGTACAAAAATATTCTCTTTAAGCATGCAAAATATAATTAAAATTGGTTTAATTAAAGAATACAATTATACTTGCTCATGTTCAAAAGGGAAAATAAATAAAATGAACCATTGTAGAGGCCTCATTCATTTGTACAATGACAGAAGTCATTAACTGAGCTCTGGTTAAGTAGCACTCATCTTCTAGAGGAAACTTTCCTGTGCTATAGGTCTGTAACATATTTAAAAATATTTTGCTTTTCATGCATGATATGTATGAAATATGCATTCTGTTGACTGGTAGCACAATCACTAGGATGAATTTTGACAGCTAAATGACAAATCTAAATGTGACTTTCTTTTTAGTGCTCTGGAATTTCTAATATGTATTTTTTTCCTTTGCATGCGTAATATAGCCCTGCTGAAGGTTTTAAACTTCTCGTGCACCTTGCCCATAAGGTATCACTCCCTGCATCTAGACATGTCATCCTGTCATCAGTAAATGTAAGTCGAACATGCTGCTCCGTTTTGATTTATTGTCTCAGGAATGTCTTCAGACTCCATTGCACAATAACTGTTGTACTGATAATCACTGGAATGCAGAGACAAAGAAAATTCAGTGGACTAGGGACTTTTTCTTGGCTGAGAGAACACAGCATATTTTATGTTTAAATGGCAAAGTTAGTTAAAATGTTTAACTCTCCATTTTTATTCTTTTTTTTGGGGGGGGGGGAGGTGCTGAGGAGTGGAGAAAAGATCTAACTCTACCCTTTAGTAGCTAGTTAAGAAAAAATTGTTAGAAGATATTATTATGCAGTTTTATAGTGCTCATTACTAAAGGGTTCTAAAGAACTTTACAGCTAGTTGATTGGTTCCTCAGCTAGCTCAAACTGCTTTTATACACAGATTTCATGAAATTATTTTAATGAAGTTATAACAGCATTATAACATATTTAAGAAACCATCCTGATGTCACTGTGCTTGGTATAATTTTGTTCATTTTACAGAAGAGTGGAAGGAGGGAGAAAGAGATTAGAAAGCAAGATTAGTTCACCTACTTTTAGGGATGGGATTAATTTAAAACACCTAAATCTAATGATAGTCCAGCATGGGGCTTATTCACATACACATAAATGGGCTTATAATGACTGAGGATATTAGACATCCACAAGGAGCCAGCACAGGAATGACAAGACCTAATCATTGTGAATCTCAAAGATATCAGACACCTATGTTTAGGATGTGACTTTCACCACAGATATCTTCTGTAAAGTGAGCTGAATTATCCTCTTGGTGCCACTGACTGTGTTTCGTGTGGTTGACCAAATGAGTCTGCTGCTAATTAGGTTGCCTTAGGGGCTTCCATTCAACATGTAGCTGCCACTCTGCAAGTTTAAATCTCTCTCGGTTTCTGTTGCTTCTGACAGCTCCATACAAATTTCCTGGGCACCTTAAGGCAATTCATTTGGTCACTTTGCATTTTGGAGTTGGCACTTACATGAAGACCTCTCATTTAGTGTCTGGAGTTTAATCACATACTAGATGTTTATATTTGAGGCACCAAATTTTAGATCACTTTGCAGTTAACGGATAGCAACAATCACTTTTAGGACATGAATCATCTGTCCAGATTGTGAAACTATCATAAAACAAGAATATTAATAAGTATCGAAAATCAAGTAATATGGATTCTGTCCCACTTGACTAAAACAGTATCACAATTCTCCCTGAAAGCAAAACATTTGAATACAGGTAAATAATTCTATATACAGCTTTAGAAGTTGCTAGGTGTATTTCAAACCTAAAGAGTGGCTTCTCTACCTGAAAGCTCTTTTTTTTTCCCCATGATGCAATGAAATATATTAGGTTTCCCTGTAATCTTTACCTCACTGTTTGTCAATCTGTACAGGGTCTTCTACCTAACAAAAGTGGTGGGCAGTGATAAATGTAACCTTCATAGTTAGCTTCTCTGAAGATTGAAACCTTACCTACTTTTGCACGTTAACCAGGGCACTTCCTGAAAAAGATAGATGAGCAAAACACTTAACTTCTATTTATTTCCTAATTCATGTCTATTAATGAGCAGAAAAAATGTGGCTCAGTTTTGAAAGAAAAAGTGTTACCTGAACCACAAGGAAGAAAATTGTATTGAAAACAGGTGGAGAGGTAAACATTTTGTTGTTATGACTGCAGAGCAGTTATCATTGATGGGCAGAGGCCAATTGCATGAAGGTCAACAAGGTGAAGTGCTGGGTCCTGCACTTGGGTCCCAGCAACTCTGGCAGTGCTACAGGCTGGGGGCAGAGTGGCTGGAGAGCTGCCCAGAGGAAAAGGACCTAGGGGTGCTGGTTCACACCAGTTGAACATGTGCCAGAAGGGTGCCCAGATGGCCGAGAAGGCCAGTGGCTTCCTGGCTTGGATCAGCTATAGTATGGCCAGCAGGACCAGCGGAGGGATTGTCCCCCTGTTCTTGGAAGTGATGAGGCCTCACTTCTAATCCTGTGTTCGGTTTTAGGCTCATCACAGCAAGAAAGACTTTATGGTGCTGAAGCATGTCCAAAGAGTGGCAGTGGAACTGGTGAAGGGTCTAGAGCACAAATTCTGATGAGATCAGCTGAGGCCTCAAGTTGTGCCTTGTTTAGATTGGATATTAGGAAAAACCTTCTCCACAGAAAGGACTGTCAAGCACTGGAACAGGCTGCGCAGGCAGTGGTGGAGTTCCCATCCCTGGAGGCATTTGAAAAACATGTGAATATGGTTCTCAGGAATATGGTTTAGTGGCAGACTTGGCAGTGCTAGGTTAACAGTTGGACTCATTATCCTTGAGGGCTTTCTCAACCTGAACAACACAGTGATTATCTGATAATATTTTAAAGATTACGTCAGCATTCCTAGCATTTTCTTTTTATGTTTTATAGGTGAGTAGAAATTCCTTTGAATATAACAGTTAACAAAATCTGGATGCTGTCTTAGAAGGAGAATGTGAATAGCCTTGAGTTATGTTAAAGAAGATTAAAATTATATTGGAGACAGACAGGAAGATAAACTTTCATCATTACAACTCCAGGTTGCTTATGATATGTATTAAGGGGAAAGCCAAAGGCAGGAAGCTTAAAATGAGTATATGTAAATACCTACATAAATCTTTGTTTGGGATGATTCTTGTGTTTGTGTTGTGGTGGATGCTGCTTCCACTAAATTTTGTAAATCTTTCTCCTACCGCAGAAATACAGATTGGCATTCATCTTGTCTAGTTTTAAGCATCAACATTACAGACACCTACATGCGAGACAATCATACACTGAGTGTGACTGACTTGCTGTAGTCATTCACATGAATTGCTTTTTTCACTTTAAAGGGAATAGAGAGTGATTAGCATACATAGTAGCTGTCTAAATTTCATCACCTTAATATCACCTTAAATAATGACAAAGGGAGTCACTACACAACATATATAATATCCAATTTATGAAAAGTATCAAAATCACTGAAGTGGAAAGCTATAGGTGTTCCTATTTGGAAAACAGGCCTGCATATGGCTTAATCACCTGTTAAAAGTGGTGTATGCTGTGCAACTGTGTCAAACTGAATAAAAGTATCAGCCTGTGGTTTCATTTTGCTCATGACATCGGTTTTAGTGTTTGAATGGCATCCAGAAAAAAAAGCACACAACAAAAAACCCAAACAAAAACAAAAAAACCCCACCCAAACCAAAGAAAAAAACAAACAAACAAACAAAAAAACCCAACAAAACCAACCAAACAAAAAACCCAATAGAAACCCCTAAAACCCCAAAGCAAGTAAACCCCGATGGCACAGCCAGCATTCAGGGGACAGTATCTGCCATGGAATAAGAATCCACAAAAGCTAATAGATACAGGGATAGGACTTCAATACTCAACATGATCAGCAGACACAGTCTGCTAGGGATGAGTATAATAATTCAAGCCTATTACAAGCCAATAATGGTCCAGAATTATTCTCTCACTACAACCACTTTTTTCCTTGGTTCTGACTTGCTAAGCATCATCCTAGTTTGACAAATTTAACTCTTTCCAGTTGTTAGCAGCCCAGCAATGATGCACAGTACATTTACAAAGAAGTTTACTCTTTTCCTTGTTCTTTGGGAAGGATTAAAAGCAGTACAAAGATGAAGCAATTAATGAGAAAGAAAGAGTGTGTTTTCTTTGTCTCCCAAACACTTCACAAAACTATATCATGTAAAACTTGGATCAAGAAGGAAAAGAGAGTTTCAAAGGGAGAGTCAAGAAAATTAGCAATTCTCACCATATTCTTAGAGGAAAAAGAAATAAAGAAAACAGGTCATTTCAGTCCAGAAGGAAATTCTCTCAAGCATTGTAATTAATGATTTTCAGTTTACTATTTTGATGTGGTTTTTTTTTCATTTTTCTAATTACAAAACATGTAAAATTCTGCATCAACCTAAAATGTTTGAGAAACTATGGAAATTCTGTAGATGTGCTTTCTCAGCTACATAGTATCTTCTAAATGATTTAAATTAATTTCAGGTTCTTGTTATGCTTACTATGGAAATTCTCAAGAATAGTAATTGCTTTTATTATCTCATGAATGTTCAAGTTTTTATAGTTATCAGGATGATGTATTAGTTTGCTTTCAGAGTTTACAGACTTTTTGTCCCATGGCTATTTGTGGATATCCGGACCAAAAGCATTATTGAACTCAAAAAGCATGAAAACAAGGAATCTGGAAGGTGACATGTCTCCAAAGTTCCCAGAGTTGCCAAGCACATCACATAGCATTCTGGCAAAGGCATGGGAAAAGTTCCTGTAAAAATGTAGACTCTGGAAGGTCTGGGTTTCTAGGTCTAAGTTTAGAGAGACTATTTAAAACCACATCACTTCAGTATCCTGACAGGAAAGTGAGCAACCTTTAAGTGGAACTCAGCCTATAATTCAGTCAAGATTTTGTCAGGCTCAAGATTTTCACACTAAATGGAAGTTTTCAGACTGCCTGCTCCTAAAATGTCTGATATTTACATCATCGTATTGATAATACAAGTCTAAACCTTTTGTTTTATAAATTTACTGGTGCCTGTTGAAATGCTATCGCTAGGCAGACAGATACAGAGATGAACTATAACAAATAACTACCTCACTAGCTATAGATGTCTCTGATTGCCATCACATTAATATTTAC
The DNA here is from genome assembly GCA_013396695.1 of Sakesphorus luctuosus. NCBI lineage: Eukaryota > Metazoa > Chordata > Aves > Passeriformes > Thamnophilidae > Sakesphorus > Sakesphorus luctuosus. Next base: position 6,602 of record VWZD01007810.1, on the reverse strand, counting down.
ACCTGTATGATACAAGTAGGATAATGTATTTTCTAATAAGAAAGTAAAAATTGAAGGTCTCATTATTGTACTGAAGTAAAATTTTATGCCAATCAACATACAAAATGCTAAGAACAAGTAAATTGGTCCAATAGCTTTACTTCAAAGTCGATGGAAAAGGCTCTTTATCTAAGCACAGCATGATCTTTTTTTTACAATTGATGCTGTCATATGCAAGGAAAAAGAGCAACACATGAAATATTGGTAGGCTTCTTGCTACAAAACATAGAAAAAGTTCTGTTTATTTTCTTTGGAACACCACATCTATTAATTGCCTTTTTGTCCAAATTTGAGTGCCAGATTAATCTCTGAACACAAATGTTTTCTATTCGAAGGCCAAGTGACAATTTCTTTCCTTCTGGTCGTCAGAAAAAAAAAATTCCTGGTAATTTTCAGAACATTGGGATGGAAGAATCAGTACATTTGGGGATGGAAATCACCCCTCAAAGTCCTTACACTAACAAATTCAGGAGTCAACCCCCACTAGTACTTCACCCTAGGATGTAACATCAGAGCTGCTTTTATTTCTGAGCCATATCAGAAGATCTGTAGTTTCTCAACATCTATAGAATATAAATACTGAAAAGCCCCTCCAGCAGTCTTTGTGGCACCAGTGTTGCCCAGGTCCTTGCAATCTGTTCTTTGAACAGAATCAGTGCTTCTACAACCAGAAGTCTTCAGAAACTGACACTTAACACAGCACTTCTGTTTTATATTGCTCCTAATTTAAGTCTGTAAATGATAACTCATCTAACGGATATAAATGAAGGCAGATTAACCTTTGAAACTGCTACTAGGAGCTGCTGATTACCTTATACACATCAATGAGTCTTCACTAGAATCTGCATTACACAAAGTCTTTGTTATAAATATATAGAATACGCACATATTGCTATACAACTGCACCATCAAAATAATTTTCTATGTTTTTAAATTTTGAAAATACAATTTTTTGTATGGTTTTTTTATGTCTTTTTTTCAATTTATTTGGGGAGATGGGTTGAAAAAGAAAAAAATTCTTTTCTTTTAAATATAAATACGCCCTTGGTAACCACACAGATGATATACTGTGCACCAACATTATAATATACATGTACCTGTTTTTATTCTTCCTGTGAGGTCTGCAAAACATCAGTATTTATGTTGTATCCTTCCTTGTGACATCTATGTCAAATGACTTCCTTTTGCTTAACAGGAATGAAACTGAAGTGTTGATTATTAGCCCTCATATTAAATTGCTGTTGACTGACTTTCCTTTTCAATCAGCCTTTTCTCTTAAAGAGCTGCTGATGAAGCCTGACTGAAGACCTTGACAGCTGCTCTATTTAAAACAGTTCTATTTATATACCATATGATTATATTTATGGATACACGTGACAAAACCTGGTTTCTTATGATTAGTGAATCTTGTATGAGAAAGAGACTTCCTTTCAGCAAAATGTCTGACACAAAACACAGCCTCAATAAAAGAGAATGGAACATACACTAAGGGTCCCATAGTAATAACTACCAGTGGGAATGAAGGTAGAAAAGGAGTGATTTAGACATATAAGAAAAAAAATAAATTCTCTGAGCTCTTGCAATTATTCTGTAGCCCAAATCTGGCTGGCAATATGAAAAATAGCAAGATAGTTGAGGTTATTAGGGTTTCTCAGTTTCTTTTTGAAACTGCACTTTTCTGAAACTGAATTTCTACTTCACATGAGATTTGGACCACAAAATTTATGTAGTGTCACTGAGGACCGTCATACTAGGTTTTAAACTCTGGCTCAAGTGTTAAATTCTTAGCCCTTAGTTTGTCCATGATAGCCCCTGGAACAGCACATGGAGGAAGTTAAAGGCCAAAAAAATGGAATCCAAACAACCTGTTCAACTAAATCAAATTGTTGGAAAGGTTTAAACATTGACTGTTTCTTCCCTTATACCAGATTTGAGAGCTCATGTGAGACTATCACTCACAATTTCAAACTCCTTTCAGCTTAAAGTTCTGAGTAAAATGAGCTTCTTCCATTGACTTTACAGTAGTGAGGAAGAAACAATTGCGATGTGGAGTTCACAATATTTATCAAAGAACTCAGAAATATGGTTCTTTCTTCATTATGGGCCTTCAGAAATTAAAAAAAAAAAAGTGCTTTTGCCATGACAGGATAAATGGTCACCTAATCATCCTTACTCTGACCTAGTTCCATCAAAATGGATTTAAACTGGAACCTAAACTTTACAAAAAGTCAAGAATTGACTTAAACTGAACTATATAACTGAGGGAAAAGGCGTGGATGTTCTGTGTCTGGACTTTAGTAAACCTTTGACACAATTTCATTACAGCATTCTCCTAGAGAAACTAGCTGTTCACTGCTGGAAAAACTGCACAGGTGCAGTAAAAAACCCTGTGTCCAGGCCCAGAGAGTGGTGGTGAATGGAATTGCAGCCAGCTGGTGTCTATGGACTTAGCAGTGTTGCGTTAATGTTTGGATTTGATCACCTGAACAATGTTTTCCAACCTAAATTGTTCTTTGATTATACGATTATATCCTTTACAGTAAAGGATATGCTAGAGGTTTGGTGTTGTTATTCTCTGAGTGCAGACCTGAGTTCATAAACATTCTTCTGTAACTTATCTTCTATTAAGCAATTTCTAAAAGGAAAAGTTGTTTTAGCTTCTCTCTGTGCTCCTTCCAGATTCATAGGATTTGACAAGATTGCTTAATTTATTTATTTTCCCAGAAAAAATATTTTCTCCCATGCATTATAACAATCATAAATAATACTCGGATAACATGGACCGCTGAATCTCTAAGACTCAAACGCTCGTCTAAGGAAAACATGGAAACCTGGCTCCTACATAAGGTGGTTCATAGTATCTGGCAAATTATGTAAATCACTATGTAGCGAAAGTATTTATCAAAATTATAAAGAAACAGTTATAAATTAATAACATACATAAGTATCTTTTCCCACGAAAAAAAATAGAGTTATTCAAACTGCAGATTTTGCAGCTAAAAGTATTCACAAGAGGAGTAAATAGCAGTACTGTAAAACTAGTGACAATAATGAGGAAAATAATTTAGTCTGCAAGGTGGTGCCCTCTCTGTCACTTGATAGTCTTGAGATCAAGTTTAGATCGTTAGATCCCTATCTCAGGGGTATGTGCATGAAGAGCTTCCAGACTAAAATCTCCTAAGGAGGTGAACAGACTATTCTGACTGAATTTCTTACATTTATTGAAGAACATGGTTTAATACAGTGAACTCAGCATAAACTGTAAATTACGAAGACTTTTTTGCCTGTGTAGCATTCTATTGATTAGAGGATATTAATTACATCATAATTAGTTAAAAACAGGGGAGAAGAGAATATTTGTGTAAGACAGTCAAAGTTATCATGATTCAAAAAAATGAAACCAGAAATGATTAAGTGCTTCACACTACGTTATTTAGTGCTGCTAAAGCCAAATTCTGAGAATATCAATTAGAAAGAAATTATATTCATACTTTCACAAAATGGTACAAAAAAGTCCATTTCATATGTGGTACTATGAAAAAAACCCGCATAATGATTGAGAGAAAACAGAATAACTTGGTAATATAAAATTGGATGTCATTTGATTTTACAGCTGAAAGATTCAAAAGTCCTTGTATATTGCTAAATAGTATTTAAATTTATAAAGAGTATTTTAACAGGTTTCCAGTTCAGAAGGCAACATATAAAATAAAGATTTTGTTGTAGTGCTTCTTGGTTTTTTTTACGATCAGAGGTATTTGTTATGAAAATAGAATTGTGTAGAGAAGCACATGGTCTTGGGAACATTAATAAGATTTAAAATTTTCATGGATTTAGTCCTTTGCAACTAAATTTTGACTGTAATAAATGAAGGACTTGGTATGTTTAAAAACAGAAAGACTGATGATTGGTAAACTGTAAAACATATCCTGTTACAATATCAGTATGTTTCTTTCTGGAAGAAATCAGCTGGTTTTTGATACCACAGACATAAGAACACAGGGAGATGTTAACTGATAAATGCCAAAATAAATAAGTCATAGCCAGATAGAATTCAGCACTACACTGTAAAAGTTCCACCAAAATCTACATTTTGTGAAAATGTATGGGAAATCAACAAATTTCTGCACGTTTCTCATTGATTTTGTTAACCATGCAAAAATAAAAATAAAAAAAAAATGCAATGAGTATGTTAGAAAGGAATGAAAAGAATTCTGCAAAAAAACCCTTCTTTTTCTCAGTCTTTTTATGTTACTTAATGCATTTGTACTTTAAATTTGCTTTGACATATTACTCAAACAGTAGAGAAACAACTACAAATATTTTTAACTTTTTAAATATATCATCTAATAAAAAAATACAAGGACGTGATAATACCGAAGATTTTAAAAATTATTTTCATATTCTTTTTCTTTCTTACTATTTTTGTCAAGAAGCTGGGAAAAAAATATTCACCTAATTTTTTTAACTTGCTTTATCATATTTTTTTTCTTCATATTCTGTAATCCAAACTTGTGTAAGAGATTATAGGAAATGGGCCTCAATGCAGTCACTGTCTGCATGGAGAAAAAGGTGCTTTCCTTATTTCAACTTTTCTTACTATGACTATTAGCTGGACTCAACAAGATTATAGAATTAGTGTAGAAAATCATATGGAGCGTGGAAAACTGGGAAATGAAAAAAATATGCCCATGCTCCTTTTCCTATGCCTGTTTTGTGAGAATGGCCAAACTTCTACCCACCAGCATATCCACTTCAGTCTTAATGGGAGAGCATGGCTAAAGAGATTAGATGGTGATGGTGTTCCTGTCTTTGCAACTTTTTGTTGCTTCTTAGAGCCATTTTGCCTCTTGTTCATGGCCCAGCCAGCAAGCCAGATGGTCATAATATCTGATAAATGTTTGGAGTTAATGAAGTGGATGCTGCTGTGCATTGACATCTGATGTCAAAAGTTTATGCAGAATAACTAAAAGAGAAGTCAGTATAATTGAAAGATATGGAGAAACAGAGGTGGGGTGTTTACAAGAATGATAAGGAGATGAAATAGTGATACACGAATAGTGATTGCAAAGAACGATGTGATTTCCTGTAGAAATTAAACAAGCAAGATGGGACATAATAAAATGTTAAAAAACAAATGTTTTGTGGCAGGACAACTGGGGATTACTATTCCCCCCTGGCATAAAGGAGGCCTTCACTCAGTTGAGAAAGGACAATTGCTGATTATTTCTAGACAATGAATAATTAGGCTGTGCAATACACAGCTGCATGATACAAAGGCAGACTGGACGGTTATATGACTAGCAACACTACTGGCTTAATAATCCAAGTTTTGAGTAGGGACATAAAACCCCATAATTTAAACAAGTGTCTTTCGGAATTAAGCAGGGGTTTTTTTATCTTTTTCTACACTTCTTTTTCTATTTTCTGCAGCTACTATTGAAGACAATAGAAGATGAGATGAACCATGAGTTTGATACCTTATGCCTTGAACTACACTCTAATGAAATTCTATGGCATATTTCACCACAGCATGTGATAGACTGGGTACTGTTCACTGCAAATATATTGCTCTGGGAAGAAGGTGTAAAATGATCTAGTTCTAGCAGAATTATGCAGAACCTAATAATCTTCTACTAAGTTTCACACTCAAACTTTAAACTGCTCATCTAGCATCAGAGACATGAATATCTTCAGAGGTAGCACTTTCTGTCATAAATTTTGTAACTAACGGGGAGTGCAGGTGCTAGAGATACAGGAACCAAGCCTAAAAATTTTTCACAGTCATCCTCCTTCAGCTTAATGGGCTGACACTTGTACATTGCTCAGCTGGCTGACAGTAAATCTGTCCCGATCTGACCTCCAGGCCATGTAGTCAGCTTGTGATTTGCTGCCTGATGTTGTTCAGAAAAAGACAACTTTCTCTACCACAAGTACATCTGAGACAGAATGCATGCATAGCTAATGTGGGTAAGCTGACCACATTAGCTATGCACTCTGATATTTTTCTTATTGTTGCTGATATTTCCATGGTCCAGCAGTTCCAGGAACTACATTTCACATAAAAAATAATTTCATAATGTATCCTTTCCCAAATACTTCTGTTTCTGTAACTCATTTTGCTCAATAGAAATTCATAAGTCAGAAAGCATCCAGGAGATGCAGAGCTGATGTTTTGCCATTTTAGGGATAAACATTACTATTCAAAAGCCATGCACTTGTTAGACAATTACTGTGCTGCCATTGCTTGGCCAAAAGACATAGCGAAATCCAGATCCCTGAGGATTAATAGGATGTTTGGAGACTGAAGCACTTCGTAAATTGGCAGGCCTGTACATCATGATGCCTTTAACTCTGTAGGACCTCTCTGACCATCGCTCCTGTAGAGTTAATCAGCTGGCAAGCTTTCACAGTAATCTTGTCCTTGAGTAACCTGGAATGTGGATCTTTGGCCCTATTCTTTAAAGCACCCTTGTCATGAAGAAAGACTTAAAATCAGAGATGTGAAGGGACCCACACTCATCATCGAGTCCACCTCGCAGCCCTGCACAGGACAGCTCCAA
>VWZD01007809.1:46339-66394 GCA_013396695.1 Sakesphorus luctuosus | reverse complement strand
GATTTGAGCTGACCAGTTGCTTTCACTCTGACTACTCACATAGTTATTATGTACCTCAACAAGACCTAAAGATGGGCAGATCATCCTTCCTCCTATACAGAGTATTTTTCAGACCACATCAAGCTTGAATTATTATGTCTGTTCAATGCATACCAATGCTTATACTTGGTGGTGGATCAGAAAGATAGGGTACACTTCTGCTTAAGAGTTAGTCTGCAATGAACTTTAGGACATTTAACACCTCTACCACACTCTAAATGAGCACCTCTTAGTGCATCACTGGAAGTGCCTTATAATTCAGCAACTTGCTCAGCTCATTTCTATTTTTTCCAAATCATATTATCTTGTTTTTAATGAAGTCCAGCTATTGGATAGCTATTGGAGATGGATAACTGTTCAGAGACATTATTTTGAATATTTTTGTGGTAGAAATTAGTTAAATATTCCTGACATAACAAGTATAGAGAATGTGTACAAAATAGAAGGGAATTGTGCTGACTATTGCAAATGCAGCCTTATCAGTAGTCACACACCAGAAATTCTGGGCTAATTATCAGAGACTCCAGACTTCATGGGCTATGCAAAAACTTTTCTCTAATTGTCTGATGGCACCATTATGAATTTGAAAAAAGTTACAGTGATCAAGCTGCTATTCTTTCCTAGGCTGTTACAGGTCTAGTAACCACTCAGTTTTGTATTAGCATTGGTTGGGTTTGGTATTAGTGAAGACGTGCAGTGTTGTTATTGCAGCAGTTTATTGCAGGCTACGAGCATAAGATAAAACCTCACTTTCAGAGAAACATCACTCTAGAGATCTGTGGTACTATGACATTTTCCTTCAGCATGCTTTTCTTCTTTCTATCAGGCACATATGAAGCTTGTAGTGAAGGTGTTAATAGTTAAAAGTGCTGTTGTTGGCTTTCCCATGAGAGCAAGTCCCTGAAAATCACTGCAGGAAACACTGTCAAGATCCTGGACACCAAAATCCTGAGAAGATCTGAGATCTGGCCTTTAGAAGCTTAGGGAACAATATTAATTCCCAGTCATTCAGCCACCAGTAGGGTATCTCAGCCCTCTCCATTACTGTAGCCCCAGAAGCCATATTCAGAAGTAGTAAAGACAGAGTACATTGTTTATGGTTTTTACAGTAAGCCTTTGAAAGACAGACACAAGCTTCTGTCATTGCTGTGAGGCTCTAAAGTATTTCATAAAGTCCAGACCTTGTTCACATTCTGTTCCCTGCAAAACTCTTGTCATATTTAGTTTAACAATGTACAATAATAGATGCTGTAACCAAGCCACCCAGGCAGAAATATTAATGAGGTATTCAATTTGTTATGATAAAAAGACTATATTAGATTAGTATAAGATAGCTGTCATTAGACATTTTAGGGAAGATTGATTCCACAATAGGTAAATCACTACCATCATCATAGTGTACCATTTCATCATCTGGTACAGGCTGCTTGCTTGGGTTTTCATTTTAATGAATGTCTTTTGGCATAGCACAGAGGTTTTGCTATCTTACAGCACAACACACAGCAGCCAAAACTGTAAACACAGAACTTTATTCATCCTAGAAAATTATGCAAGAAGCTACTCAGATCTGCCAAGAACTGAACAGGGGTAAAATGTGTGGTTTAGTCTATGAATATAGAGATTTTTTTGTCTGGATAAAAACTTTGTATGGGAAACAACAGGAATCTGAATACATTGATATTCTGATATGCCTTCCAGCACTTCCACCATTTTCCTCAGAGAAGAAAGAAACTGAAATAAACACTTTTGGTTCATTATAGCAAGAACCCTTCTATATGCCTTCTATTTCCATACCCACAGAGGCAGATACATATATTTCATGGATTTAAAATAATTTACCACATTTGTTCCCAGTGATATCAAGTAATTCTTTTTTGCAACAATATATGCAGCTGGGAATATGAGGATTCCCTTTCTGCTACAAGAAAAAGAGAAGTTTTAGAGTTGTTTCATATTCTATTGAGAAATATTTAGTAGTATATTCCTACAGAAAAGAAAGTTTTTAAATTGAAAGCGTTGTAAATTGCCCAACATTACTACAGTCTCAGACAGAATCTGCATTCATGAAAGGACAATCAAACAATTGTGGGATTCAAGAAAGCTGTCTCTATTCTTCATTGGGAACTCTAGAGTTTCTTTTCACTTCTTAGTTTTTTGGTCACCTGATCTGTTTTTTCTGTTACTAAATTTAGGGTATGTGGCAGAAATTACTTTTTGTTTAGCCTAAGGCTAAAGGTATTATATTAAAATATTTTTCATTTATATAAATGAATTCAAAACATCTTGAAAAAAATTTGCTTCAAAACAATGATAAAATGACATGGTAATAATAACCATGTAACCTCAGTAAAAGAGCATCTGTTAGAATCTGTTCTGAGTACTGAAATAAAAAGATACATTAGCATTTGTCACTCACAAACAGAGAGGGACAGGAGTCTGACACACAGAAGCAGTATGCTGTTTAGTAATGGCATTCATTTAATTGTTCACATAAAAGATTCACTCTTCAGACTCTTTGAAGTCTTTTGCATAACACCAATATCAGCAATATATATTCTTGCATTGCAAAAACAGAGGGAAAGTTGTACTGACATATTTTTGCTGCTTCTTGTGGCACAAGGTCAGACTTGCAGTGATGGTGATTTTTGTGGTGCTGACATCAGGGCATCCCTGTTTCCAGACTGGCACTGATTTCATTCTGCCTTGCCCCATAACAGAGCATCATCTCTAACTTTCTTACTTTTACTCAGTAAAGAGGCAACAACTTACATTTACTTGTCACATATCCTCCTCCCATGATCTTCTTCATCACTACAGTTTTTACAGAATCAGTTCTGAAGAATTGCTCTAAGCATAGAATCTACATCAGCTCCAGCTTGAAGAAGAAACCCTAATGAAATTCCAGGAGTGTTTCTTTAACAGAGTTTTGCAGAAAATAATTCTTCTTCCTCCAGATTAATGGCCATGATATTTAACTTGCAAAGTTAAGCATGAGAGTGGTAAAGAAAAAAAAAGTGTGGTCAACCTATTCCACTCCATAACTGCAAGCGAGTATTTGCAGTTGCATCCTTAGGTTTTTCAATGGACTTCAGCATTTGATATTATCAGTTGTCCAGCTGAGATTTTTATGCTCACCTTCAATGTAATTGATCCTTAGGTACTCTAAAATCTCTGTCTTCGGAAACCTGCTTCTAGGTTTAGGTATTGAGCTAAGTTTTATCTTCAAGAGTTCTGCTCAGTTTCCACCTAGGTTTTGGGCATTTATTTTAGCTGCATTTCAGTAGCTCATTTCTGGTCTTTTCCAGAATTTTTAATTTGCAGCCTGTTGTGTTTTGTAAGCAGCTAAGCACCACACAACCACTTGCTCACTATTATCCAGTGGGGTTTGGGAACAATCAGAAGAGTAAGAGTAAGAAAACTCATGGGCTGAGATACAGGCAGTTTAACAGCCAAGGCAAAAGCTGTGTAAATGGAAGGCAAAACAAGGAATTCATTCACCACTATCCATGGGTGGGCAGATGTTCATCCACCTCCAGGAAAGCAGGGCTCCATCAACTCCTCTCAACTTTTTGTGCATCTCCAGCCTCTTTATTCGAGTGAGAAGCAGAGAAGTTCTTGACTCTGTTAGCACTGTTCAGTGACAACTAAATCAACCCTGTGTAATCAACACTGATTTCATCACAAATCCACAACATAGCTCCATACAAGACAGTATAAAGAAATTTAACTCTTTCCTAGCCAAAACTTATATGTTATTCATGCCACCTTAGGGCCTATGACAGCTGATACCATAAAGGTTTGAGAGCTGGCAACTCTTAGCTTCTGCTGGTTAATCAAATCTGAAGATTTAAGAGAGATTACTAAACTTCTGTCTCACAACCTTCTACAGTCTTTTCAGCTTTCACTCTCTCATGTGATGTAGTGCTCCTCTGGAGAGCATACTCTTCAGCTGAACACAGGATATTTTCTCCTCCACTATTTCCACTGTCTGCCATCTGCTCTGGGCTTGGCCTCAGGCTCCTTCATTCTAATGTATCTATTGAGAGACCTTTTCTCCAGTCCCCTGAAATGTGACTCACTACTAACCTGCATCACCCGTATTCAAAATGTATTCTTCCTGCTATAAGGGATTGTGGACAGTTAGAATTTTGAGAAGGTAGTTTGTTTTACCTCTGAATATTTTTAGAGTACAGTAGTGAATATTTCTGGAGGTGAAATAATTTTTGCTTTAAATTTCTGTGGCATTGATAATGTAATTTGAAAGAGGCGAAAAAGAAATCCTCATTCAAAATGGAAAAAGTATTCTGTTGTAAGCAATCCTAAGAAGCTACCAGCCATCAACTAGAAATCATCATCTATTATAAAACAGATTTTCCAAATTGTCACACAGGAGCAAGCAATATTTTTTTTGTAAATAAGAGACAAAATGGCCATAGTAATGATTTTTAATAATCAGTGAAATAATTTCTTTGAATTCCACTAATAAACAAATATTCATATGTGGAATTACCAGAGAATGACACTTATAGGTTTAGGAAAAATAAATCAATTATTAAAATAAAACATCCTTTCCTTTTTCAAAGGCTACTCTCTTCCAATTATGAAACTCAGAGAAGTCACAACATTAATGGGACAATGATCGATTCTGTTCTTGCTGCTTTGAGACACTGCAGCTGAAAAAGCAAAAGCAAAGCTTAATATTGTTCACTTTCTAACCCTTGCATACAGGCTCTTTTGGGAGAAGTAGAGGATGACCTTAGGCTCTGGTGCTTCTCAGCTGCCAGAATAGCTTCTTGGGCAGCGAGGCTGCTGTAAATTGTAGTATGGATTAGATTGCCCCCGGCTGATTCTAAAGTCAGGGGAATAAAAATATGGCTTTGTTTCCATTTTCTCAGCTGGACCAGCTGAGGAGCCAGACTTAAAAGTTCACTGCTTGCTCAAGGCATGTAAGGGTGCCACAGACAGAGCTGTTAGTCATGTCTGCCTGAAGGACTGAAGGCTGTTGGCTGGCCTGTAAATGGGTACATACACTGGTGTCTTTCTATGTATTTGTGCATTGCTCTGTACAATGGATGTCTGACACTTTCTGATACCTTTTAGTATCCCTGTACTGCACATAAATAATGTTATACTATATATATATAGGAGCAGGTTAGAATATTCCTCAGTATTCACCCAATAATCTATCTTTTACAAATATTCCTCAGTATTCACCCAATAAACTATCTTCTTTTACAAATATTGAATACTCTGAGAATAAATGACATTGGTATGAAGAGAATGCTATGCAACTCAAGACAGAACTGTGTGCTTAAAAATCTAGAAAATGATAATATTTAAAAATATTTTGAAAATATATGTTTTTCTAAGAAGAAAACCTTAAAATAGTTATATGATAATGTTTTAAAATGCTTTTTAAAGAACTGCAAACTGATTGATCCTTCAGTGATTTAATTTCAATAAAAAAGACACTTCTTTAAGCAAAGATCTGGGATGTTTACTTTGATGGATTTCTGCTCAAGCATGAGCTAGCCCACAAATTCAGTTATTTCTACCCCATTTCTGTAATCATTTGAAACCAGCAGTAGAATCCCTTGTATGATTAACCATGCTATGTGAGCTCTGCTACCTGATGAGCCTTACCTGGGGTGTTTCATGTCATCAGTGAAATCTACTGATAAACATATGTCGTGGATATACCTCAGTAGTCTCTCACCTCTGATTTTTATATATCTATGTTCACATGAGAAGGAGCATTAAAAAGCTTTCAATTTCAAACTTACACTGTATAGGTTCCTTGAAAGTATCTAAGAGCAAGATGCTGTGATGTATACAAAATGATACCAATGGCCCATGACACATTTATTATAGAAGAAGTAAAACATTATAGGAGATAAATATCAATGTATGTGTCCCTATATCCTTAGGAATTTAGTCTCACAAAGAAACAGCTCAAACCTTTTTCAAGTTTTATGAGGGCTTCTTTAAATATTTAGAGTTGGGAAAGCCACTTCTTTCCTACCTCATGCCGATGAAAGAGGAACTTTCCTTTAGTCTTTTTAAAACATGAAAGGAGCAAGATCACTAACATCAGAAGCCTCCTTCCTTTTCTCTAAGAATGGTCCTTTCAAATCTTCAAATAAGAAAATAATTTCCTCTGTAGTTCCTGATTTTCCACCACAGAGAGTGCTTTAATCCCACTGGGCTCTGTGTGCATGTGCGTGTGTGCTGGTGCTACAGTGTCCATGTGTATTTTAGAGGAAAGATCATTCTTTCACTTTCAAGCTCTAAGAAGATTTCAAGAAAGGATACATTATTTATATACTATTACTTTAGCCACTCTACCTGCTTATATAGTAAACAACTATAAAATATTATATTAAAATAAAACAATGAAAAAACCAAGTAAAACATAAAAAAGGTAACACAGTTCTCTTCATTTTTCAACAAATAATGTACTCAGACTTCCTTCATTTTGCAAATTCTCACCTGAATGATTTAAATACCTTGGGAAAACAATGCTTGATTTGTATAATGGCTGTCATACACTAAAGGAGTTGGTACAAGTAAAGAATCACATAATCACAGAATATGCCAAGTTGGAAGGGAACCACAAAGACCATTGAGTCCATCTCCTGGCTCTTCACAGCACCATCCCCAAGAATCACACTATATGCCTGAGAGTATTGTCCAAATGCTTCTTGAACTCTGTCAGGCTTGCTGCTGTGACCACTTCCCTGGGGAGCCTGTTCCAGTACCCTGACACAACTTCATGCCATTTGCTCAGGTCCTGTCACTGGTCACCACAGAGAAGAGATCACTGCCTGCCGCTCCTCTTCCCCTCACAAGGAAGTTGTAACTGCAATGAGGTCTCCCCTCAGTCTCCTCTTCTCCAGGCTGAACAGATCAAGAGAGTGCTCAGCTCTCATTGTCTCCATAGTCCCAAACCTGTCACTTCCTACCTTCATGCAGTCTACAGAATCTGAAGCATGTACAAATGCAACATGAGTGTGTATAGGTACTGTGATTGAAGGAGGAAGAAAAAATCCTATTTCTATGCCCCCTTCCAGGTTGCGTACTCTCAAAATTCAAGCTGAAAATCTCTGTGCAGTCTAGCAGTAATAGTATGAAAAAAGATGAGGCTGATTGTCAAACATTCAAACCTCATTAGTTCAAGTCATAAAATCTTGATTAGATCTTAAATCAGACTTCAGTGGTAATTAGGTCCTTAGGCCTTGCAATGGTCCTGCAAACTTTCTGCTTCCATGTCCAGAGCAGTGTCTTGCTTACATAATTAAAATTAGTCACTTTCATACACTTTTTCAGCATGTTGAAAAATACCTTACATATACTCTTAAAAGGAGTCTTGTGGTGACATAGGGTTAGCTGATTTACTTCAGTTACGTGCACTTACTGAACTTTTCAAGGTACTCAACACTAAAAGCTACTTATACATAATTTATATCATACTTACTGGATGAACTCTGTTCTTATACTTCATGCCTGCCATTCTCATGAGCATAATAGTAATAATCCATCACGGATATGTATAGCATTCTGCCACTGTTTGCAGGTTGATGAGGATAAAGATATAACGAAGAAATAAATAGAGAGTGGTTGCACTAAAGCCCTGGGGTCATTAGATTTTAGGAGGGGAAACTTTTTCCTTTCAAATTTATATTAACTCTTGGGTACAGTGTTTTATACTGCAGTGTAGTACTGTAGTGGTAAATGTTAACTGTTCATGTTTCCTTATAGGAGATGGTTAATTAAAGCAAAATGCCAACTGTGATTTCACAACTGTCATCAATACAGTTAACAGTGTTGGAGCACTGAGGGCTAGTAAATTTATAATAGCTATGGAGCTGGACTTCATATGTATACTTTATTTTCAGTAGCATTAGGGTAAATAAATAGCAGTTTGTATTTAAATATTACCATCTCAAAGGAATTTATTGGAAGTTAGCTGATTATGTGAAGTAAATTCCATGTTTGTAATATATAAGACTGCAAATTCCTTTTTTACCAACATAATGGTGAAGGCCACAAGGTCTGATACTTCTCAGTGAGTTTTCCAGAAAGCCCTCTTAAGGCTGCATGTGGATGGCTTAAATTCCAGCTTCCTTAATTCATGCTTAGCTGACTCTTTCCACAAACAAAAATAGAAAATCTATGTATTAAAAGAAAAGAAGTGGTTGAACAGATAACTTAAAACAAAGCTGACTAACTTTGTGATCCATAAGCACTGATCTTAATGTTTGTACTGTTCAATAAGAAAAAAGAAAAGGATCATTTGAAAATTACATGCAGTAAAACATGACTGAAAGTAACAATAGAGGATATTTATCACACACATTAAGTTTTTTAAGGTTATGAGTGATTATTTAGGATATGTTCAGAATGTGGCACTGCTTTCAGATATTAGCTCTGAATAAAATTAATTATCTGTGAATAAATTTCTGTGAATAAATGAAAAAAAAATTGTGGGATATAGTAAATTCATGCAGTGACACTGACAAACTATGAATCAGAGTTTCCCACTGAGAAGAAGCCTAATTAGACCAGCAGAGCGCTGCACTAACCTGACTGTGCTGCTGTATTGGCTTTGCACGTCAAGTTTTGGTAGCGGGGAGTCTGTAGGGGTAGTTACAGTGAAATGCACGTCCGACAGAGCCAATGCCAACCAGCTCCAAGATGGACCCACCACTGACCAAAGCCTCTGGCAAAAAGTACTTAAGATGAAAAAAACTGCAGTGGAATGGCAGCCAGAAAAGAGAAACGTGGAAAATGTGAGACCAAACACTCTGGAGATACCAGGGTTGGTAAAGAAGGAGGGGAAAGAGGTGCTTCAGGTTCCAGAGCAAGATTCCCCTGCTGAAGACCATGGTTAGCCCATGGAGGTTCACAGGGGTGCAGATATCCACCTGCAGCCCATGTAGGACACCACACTAGAGCAAGGGGATGCTCAAAGGAGGCTGTGGCCCTGTGGCAAGCCCATGTGGGAGCAGGCTCCTGGAAGGACCTGTGGACCCATAGAGAGAGAAGTCCATGCTGGTGCAGGTTTGCTGTCAGGACTTGTGACCTTGCCAGAGCAATTTGTTCCTGAAAGACTGCACACTGTGGAAATGACTCATGCTGGAAGAGCTGCAGAGAACTGTAGCCTTTTGGAAGAATTCAGGTTGCAGAAGCTGGGGAAGGACTGTCTTCTGTGGGAAGAACCCCACATGGAGCAGAGGAAGAATGTGAGACATTCTTCCCCAGAGGAGGAAGGAGAGGAGAGACAGCATGTGATGAATTCACCACAATCCTCATTGCCTGTTTCCCACTACCACTGGTTGGCAAGGAAGTGGAGACTAGGAAGAAGGGAGGGTTGAGGGGTAGATATTTTTAGTATTCAGTTTTATTTCTCATTACTCTACTCTGATTTTGACTGGTAATTAATTTCCCTGAGCTGAGTCTGGTTTTCCTGTGACAGTAATAGGTGAGTGATCTCTCCCTATCCTTATCTAAACCCACAAGCCTTTTGTTATATTTTTTCTCCCCTGTCCAGTTGAGGAGGTCAGTGATAGAGTGGCTTTGGTGGCACGTGGCATCCAACAGGATCAACCCACCACAGCTGCCTTTAATTCTGGTGGTTGATTGAGACTTTATGCATGACACTGCTCTTTTTGGAGGGCTGTGGTGATTTAAATCACAGCTGGCAGCTAAACCCCACTCAGCCACTCTGTCACTCCCCTGCAGTGGGGTTGGAAAGAGAATCAGAAAAGCAAGAAAACTTGTGGGCTGAGATAAAGACAGTTTAATAGGTAAAGTAAAAGCTGTACATGCAGGGAAAGCAAGGAATTAATTCATTCATCACCTCCCATTGTGAGCAGGATGACTTGGAAAGACAAACCCCATCACTCAAAACATCTGCATCCTTTTTCTTCTTTCCCCCAGCTTTATATGCTGAGCATGTATGGTGTGGAATATCTCTTGGAACAGCTGTCCCAGCTGTGTCACCTTCCAACATCTTATGTATCTCCAGACTCCTTGCTGCTGGTGTGAGTTGAGAAGCAGAAAGGCCTTGACTCTGTGTATACACTGTTCAGCAGTAATGAAAATATCCCTATATTATCAAAGTATTTTCAGCACAAAATGCAAAACATAGCCCCATACAAACTACTATGAAGAAAAATAACTCCATCCAAGCCCTATTAAAAGCTTTACATTTTAGAGCAAAATCTCTACTCCATGCAAGTCACTGGTGATATTCCTATTGCCTTTAACAGGACTCAGTCTGATCTGTTTTAGAATTCATATAACTATGGTACTATAAAAATAAAGATGAAAGTATGCATGAAAAAAACTGGAAAAGCTAAGGAACAGATAGATACTGTAAGAAACTCCAGTGAAAAGAAATATAAGAAAGTTCCCCAAATTCATTAAAACAAAGAAAAGATGAAAGAAATAAAATGTCTATAATTTAAGAGAAGCGAGGGCCAAATAAGAGATGACATAACAAAGTGCAAAATCCTCACTATATATTTTCTTCATTCTACAACAGAGGCTAATTGTGACTAGAAGCTTAAAATAGTTAACATGAGCAACTAAATGCTACGATTATAAACCAGAATTGGTTAGCAGACAGAAAAGTTCTTAGATCACTACAATTTAACAGCATTTTCCCCTAAAGTATTTATGATCTGAATTCTCTTTGAACCATTAGCAGTCACCTTTGAGAACTTTTCAGAACAGATAAAGGCTGAGGGGACATCTAACAGAAAAATACAACTAATCAACTGAAAAAGAGTATTATGTATCATTTGCCTAGATTATACTTCGAATGTTAAGGCAATGAATTATTAATCAGTGATTTTCCTCTTTGAGCACCTAGAAAATCTGAAGTTGATTAAAAGTAACCACAACAGAGTTACTGAAATCACAACAGAGTTGCAAATCACAACAGGCCTATCTGATAACCATTCCCTGACAGCATAATTGAGTGAGTAACAGGGAGGTATTTACATACTTTTTCTTTGCTGACATGTGACAATTCCACATGACACTGTTAGAAGTATGGTAATATGTTCTCACTGTAAAATAAGTTGAATCACTTAGCAGAGACATCTTTGCATCTGCTCAATGACAGTTTGAAAGACATAACTTGAGTGCAGCATTATGCAGTATTTGTATTACAATTGAAGGACTACTATTTGTGGATAACATTAACCAGGAAGGTTATAGAAATTCTGGAAGGTAGAATTACATTCAACATGATTTTGATAAATTGGAGAAATGGCACAAAGTAATAAAATAGGATTGTACAAAGACAGAGGCAAACTACCTAGGAAGGAAAAGAAAATGTGAAATGCAGAATGTCTCACTGGGCAGATATTCTGCAGAAAAAGAGGTCAGGATTACAATGAGTTGCAAATAGAACATTAGTCAATATTGCAAAACCAGCAGAAAAAGGATGATTTAAAACATGTAAGTCCTGAGACAGAGAGAGTAACTATTTCACTCTAGTCAGCATTTGTGAAGCCTTAAGAGGATTACTGAATGCAGTTTTAAGTCCTAAGGAAAGAAGGGGATAAGATAGAAGCAAAAAAGGTTAATAGATGTAGAAAATATGACCACTGAGCAAAGAATGAATTAAAAATATTAAAAGCCTTCCTTATTTAGTCTTGAAAAGAGAACCTTGGGGTCACATGTTGACAGTCTTCCAGTATAAAAAAATTGTTGATCATTTGTGGTCAATGTTGCCACCAAACACAAACAAAAAACAATTGTTTGCAGTGGGAGGGATTTACACTGTATGTCAAGAACACCCCTTTATTACAGTTAAGAACAGCTTCCCTATATCATTTGTGGACTGCCTGTCTAGCTCTCCAGTTTACTTGGACATTAATAAAAGCCTTTGACACTGTTTGCATAGAAACTGTCTGCTCATGGCCTGGATGGGTGCATTGTTCACTGGATAAGAAACTAGTTGTATGGCTGCGCCAAGAGGCTGGTGGTGAGTGGAGTGACATACAGCTGGTGATCAGTGTTTTTCAGGGTTCAGTAGTGGGGCCGGTCCAATTTAATATCTTTATCAATAATCTGGATGAAAGGATCAATTGCACACTCAGTCAGTTTGCAGATGAGACAAATTTGGGTGGGCGTGTTGATCTGCTTGATGGTAGGAAAGCTCTGCAGAGAAATCTGGACAGGACTGGTTAGATGAGCCAAGAACAATTCCATGAGTTTAAACAGGTGAAGTGCTGGGTCCTGCACTTGGGTCACAACAACCCCAGACAATGCTACAGGCTTGAGGAAGAGTAGGTGGAAAGCTCTCTGGTGGAAAAGGAACTGGGAGTGATGTTTGACAGCCAGCTGAACATGAGCTGAACATGTGCAGTGTGCACACCTGGGCAAGAACACCAATGGCATTATGGCTTGTATGAGAAACAGTGGGGCCAGGAGGACCAGAAAAATTATTGTCCCCCTGTAGTCAGCACTGGTGAGGCAGCACCTTAAGCCCTGTGTTCAGGTCAGGGCCCCTCACTTCAAGAAAGACCTGGAGTGAGTCCAGAGAAGAACAATGGAGCTGGTGAAGGGTCTTGATAACAACTCTTACAAAGAATTGCTGAAGTAGCTGGAGTTGTTTAACCTGAAGAAGAGGAAGCTCAGGGGAGACTTCCTTGATCTCTACATCTGCCTGAAAGGAGGTTGTGGACAGGGCAGGGTCAGCCTCTTCTCCCAAGTCATGAGTTACAGAACAAGAGGAAACAGCCTGAAGGCATGAATATTAGGATTGAATATTAGGAAAAATTTCATCATAGAAAGCTTTGGAACTGGCTGCCCAAGGAAAAGATTGAGTCACCATCCCTGGACATATTTAAAAGACATGTATATGTAGTGTTTGCAGACATAGTATAGTAGTAGACTTTGAAGTGCTAGTTAAAGGTTGGACTGAGTTATCCTAGAGGTCTTTCCGACCTAAATTATTCTATGAAATTGCAGTTACTCTCAAAACGTCTTTCACATATATAACAAAATTAAAGGGATTTTTTTTTGCTTCACAAAAAAAAAGGAAAAAAATATACAGTTTTGAAATTGGAGAATTTAGGATTTCTACTTTCTCATTTAGTGTAACACTGTGTATAACGAGGGAATAATATCTGCTATATACTAAAGCAAGAAATGTTTCAGTAAAAGAGTTTAGTAAAACTTTTTTCTCACTTTGCTGAGTGGAAGCGCCATCTTACAGCACAGCTGTAACCATTACTTCAGCATACCTTCTCCAATATGTGTACTTATATTTCATCATAATGCTTTTTTTCTGAGTGACCCGGATCTTGAGATATCGTGAAAAAATTCCACCTTATCTATATGTATAACTTTAATTTTCCAAACAAATTAAAGGTCATTGAGTCAGGAATTAACTTTTACTAACTTCTGTGCAAAGGAAAAATAAATCTTTGATCAAGACTTTAAGTCACTAAATAGCTAAGGGTTATCATAATGGATAAAATCTTGGAAAAGCATCTCTGAAGGCCAACGTAACCCTGATTTGGTTGAATGGACTCATCAATGCCTTAAAAAGTGTAGTTTTTGCACTAAGAAAATAAAATTTCATTTAAATGTGGGAAGGTAAAATGAACTAGTTTTTTGTGTTGTGACAATCATGAACAGTTAAGCTCTGAGGCATGGGATGGCCCGAGATGGAAGGAAAAACACAAACAAAAAAAGAAAACTCCATCTTTGTGAGACACTGGATCAGTAAAAGTACTATTTAATGATTGGGTCTGAACCAACTTATATGTGTATCTGGGGGGAAGGGCCACGTCTGTAGTCTCAGAACTCACATGGTAGGGTCAGAGCCCACATGGAGCCGCTGTCAATCAAAAGGGCAGCCTGGGAGCCTGCCCACAACACACCTGGAACCCCTGCCCCAACCTCTGATTGTCTGCACCACCCCTCACTCCCACTGGGGAGGCACTGAGTGGTCAGTGCTGGATGTCACACCCGGGAGCAGCCACAGTTGGCCAAAGCACATAAATACAGCAGCACAGGCTCTCTATTTCCTCTTTCTTTTCCAGAGCCTCCCATCAGCCTTATGGAGCCCCATCTTCGTAGGATTCTTTGGTAGTAACTATATACTTCTGCTTCTTCAGTTAATCAATTTCTTCTTTTACTGTTTTAATCTCTTTGTTTTTCTTTTTTTTTCTCTTTTCTTAATATTTTTGGTAACTTAAAACCAGGAGGTTGGATTCTGCTAAGTTGTGTGGGTTGGTGTGTGCTGGGTCAGTGCTTTGCGGAATGATCTACTTTGGTTGCACATCACCCCTTTTAAACCTTTGCCAAAATCTTTATTTCTTCTTAAATTGAAAGTATCTCCTGGGAAAATGTGTGGAGCCTTTCTCTCTTTAGGCTATCTCAATGTATATAAGAATCAAACACTTTGTAAAAGTTCAGGGGGCACAGTTTTTTGGAGACTTGTATATTTTTTAAAAAGTAATACTCTTAGTTAAGGACTGAGCTCTTACAATCTTGAGCAGCTAAAAAAATGTATTTTTTGCTTTCTGTAGAAAATATCACAATGATACATATATCAAATAATTCTGTGGAATATGGTATATTATTTACATTAATTTGCAGTTAGCTGTGCTTTTCATTCCATCTGTGGTATTTGTGGGATGTTTGGAGTCACACATAATTTCATTATTATTCTGACTTCCCTCAATTAGTCACTGTTAGATTGTGCAAGCATCTGACATTGACCTGTAATGTGTCACCTCCACCAGTATGAGATCTGTACTCCTTTAATTGTGAATTTCAAGTTCCTCACAGTGAACAGAGACCACTCTACACTTTTTAATGTACTTACAATTTGTTTCTGAGTTAAGCCAAGAAGAAAAGCTAATGCATTAAGCTATCTTACTCTTTGGGGAGTCCCTTGGAAATATCTGTGATCTTAATAAGTTCAATCATTAATCAAACATTTAGGAGTGGCTGAGTAGTACCAACACAGCTTATTTTTGGATTTTCTTTTTTGGACTATTACTTGAACTCAATCTGGACAGCACACACTCAATGGATATAAAATACATTAATTTACAACCCTCAACTTTTCATCAACTGCGTGTTAAGATACATGCAGGTACCCCCAAAAATGCCGAGGCAGTGGAAAGAACCTGAAAAGTTTATTGAGAAGCAGAGAACACTAAAAAACTTACTAAGGAAAGCTACCGCTTTTACACCAGCTACAATCCCTGTTCCTCAGAAAGACACCTCCTGTTCCGTCTCTTGGCTTACTTATTGCTGGTCCACCCAGCTCTCTCAGCAGCAGCAGGCCTGTAGCATGTCTGAATGTTATCTCTCCTCACACATCACAGAGACAAACCTCTTTGGAATGTAGAGAGAGAGAACAGCAACTGTTTTGAGAGAGTAGTAGGGAAGACTGTTCTAAGTGAAACAAGTGACTACTCACAGTAAAATCTTCCAGAAAAAGCATATTTACCCCTGCACTAATGTTTTCTAAAAAATGTCACTGAAATAAATGAAACATGTCATAATACAACTCTCCACTTTTCCCTGTGATATTAACAATGCTAGTGATCAAACAAACAAAAATAAGGATAATTTCAAAATTATTTTAAAATACGTTTTCCCAATAATATTTTGTGTTCACTTCTAAACACTTTGCCCTCTAAGAACAAATTCTGGGGGAATGAAGATTTCATTTGACCTCTTTTGATGCTGTAAACAATGCAGGTAGGCTTACCATTCACTGAGTTTGACATAGGTTAGGGACTAGGATCGAAATAATGATGTTATGCAGTCCCTATTCACATATATAATGATAAACATGGAGAAAATACAATGCCTATTTTAATATTATTTGAGTGATTATTCACAATATGTATTTTGAGTATTAATATATTAAAAGTTTGGTTTAAGTTACAAAAAATATTTAAAATTATAAGACATGATTTAATTATTAAGTCATGAATGATAACTTTCTTCTACATGATAGATTAGGAATCTATACATTATAGAAAAGTCAGTGAAAGCATAAAACCATTGACAAAGCAGCTTTTGTGTCAGTGTCTGGGAGAGATGAACAGACTAATTTTAAAAAGAGATGTAATAAAACCGATAAAAGCAACAGAGACTGCTATTCTTGTTTTAGCAGTTGTACAGATGATCCATGCAGTCTCTCTTAGTCTTCAGGGAGGCACAGGAGAAGTGGCTCTAAGGGAGGACAATTCTAGAGGGGTCTTACTGATGTTTCTATATCCTATTTCAAGCTAATATCAAGTTAATCAGGATAGCTGCCTGGCACGGGAAATCACTGTCAGGATATTAGTTCAGATATTAAAATCAATGTCGATGAATTAGCAATGACAACTGTCATAAATGATGCCTCCATGAGGCACTTGTACTGCTTTCAGTACTGTGCTGCTATCACTGCCAGGCATTGGTGTTCACTTGCATCATGTGGGAACCTGAGCATGGTGTATTTGTTCAGGTGGAAGTTCTTTTGAGTCTATGAACATATCAAGTGTTTTCACATCCTTCTTTAACTTTAAAACTTAATTTATAGGGCTAAAAATACTGGAAATAATAAAATAAAACTGTTATCAGGGCATATATGACTTGACTTCTTAACCAAAATTATGAAAATAAATTTTAAAAATTGGGGAAATCAAAAGAAAATGTTTTATGGATATTACCTAAACGAGATATACTATTTTACATGTATCCTCTATGGTCTTAGAGTTATTTTAACTTTCTAACCTTAATATACATTTTACTCTGAAAAAAAATATTTTAGATTACTTTGATAAAGTGCACTTATAATGTAATCATGTGAGATTTTCAAAAAAAATCACACTGACCAGTCATTGAAGTAAAAATTGCTATTGACTTTGTTTATGGCAAAGCCTGATAATCATTCAATCCTCCACAAAATGTTTTGAAGCCAAATGTCTGATAAATTTGAAACATAGGACTTGAAAATTTATTTTATATGTACACTTTTTCTGGGTTTTTGGTTGTCTTACGGTGTTTACTAATCATTATTTATTGGTGTCTAGGTACTGGTAATCTGTTATTCATGCCGTCTTTGAGATCACTTATTTCAGAATCTGTTTGTTTAGAGTCTGTGTCAAAAATATGCAATGAGAACAGCATGTGTTGTATTAAATTTCTAGCAATATTGTTTTTCATTTCTAATCACCAGGTTTACATGTTATGAAGTAGGAAACATTTATCTTAATACCTTTCCTGATTATAATTGGAGTGCAGCTTCAGAGTTGTGTCCGTACAGTAGAAAACACATAAAAGCTCCTTTTAAAATGCTATAATGATTTTTTTTTAAGCTCTCATATATTGAAAGAAGGTCACAGTCTGCACATATAGTAGAGCTAGTTTTGTCATATCACCACAGCCTTGAATGTGATTAGCACCAAGGGAGGCTGACACAGGGTTCTGCTTGAGGTGGATTTTTGAGGTTCATTATCATACTCCATGAGTTATAATTACACTTCTTGAGAGTAGGAGGATGCTTTGTCAAAATCTTCAGAATGTATAAGATAACATTTTAAAACCTATTTGTAGCTCTGGAATAACAGAGAAAGAGATACATTGAAAATATTGTATGGTTCTGTTTGCTGTGCATTACACTGGTACAGCTCTTTTAATCATAATATCTATAGTTTCTCAGGATTTCTATTGTCTCTGCTTCTGTTTAGATGTTCCATGACTCACAGTGCTTTGTAGTCCAAGTAAAATTTATATTAAATATATTTTCAAATTAGATTCCCCCAGTTTTATTTCAAGGCTCTTCTCTGTGCCTTGGTAAGAGCTGGAGGAGAAAAACAGGATATGATGAAGGAATTCTATATGTTGTGCTCTTGATTTAGCCTTACTGCAGTCAGTGAGCATTCACTATTGAATTACTTCTAAATTCAAGCTTTTGCATATATGTGCAGAACAAGACATGAAAGGCTATATTTTGATAAACACTTCTTTCAGTTCCTGTGCTGACTCAGGCAGTTCCTACATTTCTGACACTCCTTATCTTCACTTCCCTTAGTTAAAAATCTAGAGAAAATGGTTATTTTTACTGTGGATCACTTTTTAAATCTCATGGTCCAGATCTGTAAACAGTTGTGCTAGCTTAACTGAGAAAATGACATAAGCACTACACAGATTGATGAGAGCTCTTTAAAACAAATCAATGCTGAAAAAACGTTCTTCAAAATACATGTAAAGATATACATTAAGTGAAATTCCTTTTTCTGTTGTGTGTAATTATGAAGAAGTGAAAGGGAATATTTGTTTGGAACCAACTATGCATTGATTTTTCCATTGTGCAGTACTAAATTTTTTGCAGTTCTGATAGTTGAAGTATGCAGCTTTGCTTGGTTGTTTTTTAATTTCAATTATAAGTATATGAATTAGGTTTTGTTTGGTTTTTAAAGTGTAAAGCTCCAAGCAGTTAAGAAATTAAATCCTATTTTAGCTCTAATTAGTTGTCCTGTCCAGAAAACCTATGCTTATTAAATTGTCTTTTCTAAGTTTGAAAGAATTTTCCATGTTTAAATAAGTGGGGGAAGCAAGCTTAAGGCATAGCTTACTAGAGTTGCTGAAGAAAGTCGTGAACCACTGTGTGGCCTGCCTTGCTCTGTCTTCTTTGTATATAAACAGGTCATTCAACACAAAATATCTTCATGTCAGAACTTTATATGTTAAGGAAAACCAGCACCAGTGAAAATTTCCCTCTTTCTAGGAGTCTGTAGTTTGCTCCCATTTGAAAGGACTGCAGACCTCCAAATTCAGAGCTGTGAATTGTGGTTTCTCTAGCTATGTATGAATCTGTTCCTTTATATATACAAGGGTCAGTATAATTCACATATCAAATAATATTTTTCAAGGTCACTTACTAAATTTTTCCCTGCAATGAGTTTAAATTTGCTGTGGAGTTTTGCTGGACTTTGTCTCGAGAATAGTCTTTAAAATTTTGTAGACATCAGACTTAAAAAAAAAAGTTTATTAGTGACCTAGTTATATTTTTGTCAAAAATAACCTCTTCATATTGCTTGTTTTTGTTTTCTAGTTAGTCAAATATTTTACTAGCTGTAGGCTATGGTATTTGTCATTTATTGTAAGAAATGGGGTGGAGTAGAGTTCTTCCAGTCATAGCAGATGACACCTAATTATACACCAGAAAATAGAACTCCCTTGGAAAAAAAAGAGAATTCAGATTATGCTCAAGTGAAATTGTTTAAGGCTATTTTGGATGGCATTGGTATTTATGAGCTTTATTAATAATAAATGAACTAATACTGTAGCTCTACAATTTAGAGACAACCTCATGTGACCATTGAGAAGATGTTGGCTTTCTGGTAATAATGAAAGCACATAAATATTAATATCTCAGGAAAATAAAAGCTCTTATTGTATAATGGTTGAAAGTACATAAAATGTAATGAAAATATTAAAAGTATTGGGCAATGTAATTTGTGATAGCTAACTGTTTATTCATTTATGGTTTAAAAGCCACATATATATTCTTTCAGTAACAGGAGCTGCTAGCCCTTCAACCAATTACTTTAGCAAGAGTATTAATTATGTGTTGAATTGCAATGCTGAAGAAATATGCAGATGCGTAGAAATTTTTTAAGCCTCTGAGCATAACTTTTTGGTGTACATTTTATACCTGTCCAAAGAGAAATGAATGATACTTTATTTTAGGTAAGTTAAAAAGTAAGAGATAAGCCTCAAATAAAAGAGCACTTATCATACTCATTTTGTAATTTTATGTTATAGACATCAAAAAAAACCCCACAAAAATGCCTTATTCTGTTTGAAAATGTTGATAGTTACAAAGCTAGTTAATATTTTTGGGGCAGCTATCCTTACTTTACGACATAAATAATTCTACACAAATTGTACCATACCCGTGGAAAGTAATTCCTTTAGGCTTGCCTTTTTTTTTTTTTTTTAATGATTATTATTATAATGACTACAGAGCAGGACAAA
>VWZD01007809.1:7908-46237 GCA_013396695.1 Sakesphorus luctuosus | reverse complement strand
ACTTGCAGCATGCTCCATAGTTAGGAAAATAAGAAGCACCCTCTGAATCTGGATAGTTTTATTCCTTCTACTTGGTTTTACAGCAGTCAAAGACTATGCTTGGTGAGGGATTTCTATGCAAGTATGTCATGCAGATGCATTCTAGGAGTACTAGATATACTGGGAACTGGGTCAGGAGTGAAGAGAATGCACAGAGAAAATATTAGAAAACTTTTGCAACTCTGCAAGTCACGTATGCTTATTTTCCTGGTGAGTCCAGCACTACTGTGTAAGTTTTTTTCATTGTTTTTCCTACAGCTAAGCTGCCAGTTATATAAAACATGGAAAGAATATTTTAATCTCAGAATTTAATCATAGTAACCAAAGACAGTTAAAGATAAAAAAAAAAGGAGAAAAAATAACAACACAAATTAGTTACTTTTATCTCCCCTCAGGGAATTTAGTAACTCTCTTCAGTAGCATAAATAAATATCTGCATTATCACACTATCTCATATGACTACTCATATATTTATATATCAGACCTAAGAGTAAGATAATGAAAGGCTTCCCTGGCAGGACAAGACATGCATAAAAGCACGAGGACATGAGCAATTGTAACCCTGAATCCAAAGTGAAAAGCATTACCAAGGTTATAGTTATAGTTCCAACTAGCAGCTGCAAAACCCATTTGACTTTTTTCTACAGCTTGATACAGCTATATATCAAGCCAATTTAGGAACTATAATTTAATCAAAATATATAGCTCAGAGAATGATAGTCTGATGAAATTTCTTCTTTTCTCAGACAATGTCTGTTGTCTATTTATTTATGCAACTCATGTTTTGCATACTACCCCTCCAGCTCAGAGCCTTTTCTTTTAAAGATATTAGGAAAATCAAACACGAGAATGTATACGATCTAGCAAAGCATAGTTTCTTCCGTTTCTCTTCCTATCATTGCCTATTTTGCAGGTAGTTTTGCAAAAATCTGGATATCACCGTGCACAGGAAAACGTGAGAAAAATTGCCTGTGTTGTAAACCTGAGGTGGGATTTGGCTAGTTATACCCAAGGTCACAGAATTAAGCATTTGGTAACTCAGGCACAGTGTCAAAAGTGACAACTGTGAGCAAATTACAAGATCCCTCAACAAGGAGGCCATTATTTCTTTTCTGATACATAAAAAATAATAGACTCTCTTAGTGTTGTCTTGCTATAGAATACTCTCTACCGACCTTGGTTTGTACGGTGTTGTTCTTTAACTCTCAGTTGTATTACATGTATGAACATACATGTCCATCCACATATGCACGTAAAGAATACTTCAAAATGTTTTTATTTAGAACCCACCAGTAAAAAGCCCATGCATTAAATGGTTCTAAGTATTCTGTAATTCTTCTTGCCTAAGTTCTCTTATACAGCTGCTATAGTAGAACTGTGTGATCCCCAAAATTCTAGACATCCATCTTATTTCTAACAAGACATTAATAGGGTCAAAGATTCCCCCTCATTCACTGAGAAACATTAAACATGAGTAACTGGAGATACTGTTATTATTTTTAAACAGCTAAGGGAATCTCTATACCAATAATTTATTTAAACCATTAGCAGTGAGATGGCAATATTAAATCCATTAATAATTTCCATTTTATGAATTTCTGTTTTACTTTTCTGAAGCAGAAGTATAAACCTATCCTATTTATAGCAATTTCCTGAAACTTGAGGGACTTCTCTACTTTCTGTTAATTGTGAAAAAGCATAGGGGTCATTGAAGTTGACCAGTGAATGTTGGAGAGGGCAAGGCCTACTTTACTTTGACAAATTTCTAGTAGCAAGAAAATCATAAAATCTATAGGTAAGTGTTGGTAAACCCAAGATCTGCTAAATGAGCCATTCTTCACTGAAGGAATGTTGAGGTCATCTTCAGGGGTACATGCAGATGTCCTTGTCCATGAACATCTGAGTCTTATACCACTGAAGATGATAATTCAAATATCCTAATAACAGCCACACACCTCTCTGAGGGCAAATGAATTTCCCTCACTTGAGCAAGAAAGTTTTGTTTGTTTTTTTTTTGAGAGGGGTGGGTAAGATGCTATTCCATAAACATAGGAATTATAATCTATCCAAATTCTCTACCACCTTATCAGTACATAATGAAACATTTTCCTGATCTTAAAGTTACATAAAGTTTTACTGCCCTTCTTCTTATCTAATCACGAAAATAGTCTCATTTTGTTTCAAACCACTACTTACTCTAGCAAATAAGGTACTGAAGATTAAATATGGACAGCATAACTGTCATCTAGATAGATAATATGTGTAGGTAATTTGAGACTAATAACCTAATTTCTGCCTTTAAACATATATTTTTCTGAGACATTTGAAATCTTTCCTGCTTTCCAGCTGTACCTTATCTCTATAAAATTTTTCTATTCTTTGATCACTTATTGTCTTAAAGTATGACCAAAAATGTCACAACTTGAAGTCAGGTTCTGAATATAAAGGATTTTTTTCCCTACTGTTAACAGAGTGAAGCATTTGGAGGAGGCTGACCAGACTGATTGTGAGGTGTCCATCCTTGGGAGTTTTCCAGACCCATTTGAATAGCCAGGGCGACATGGTCTGATCTATCAGCTGATCCTGGTTTGAGCAGGAGGTTGGATTAGAAACCTCATCAGGTTGCTTCAAGACTGTATTATCCTATTAACCTATGCTGGTAATTCAAGTAATTATTGAATGTTAGGTGAACTAAGCATTCTTCTTTCTTATTGACTCATACTTGATCCTAATCTCTCCCTAAAGTTTCCTCCTTCCATACATATAAACATGGTTGTTAAAGTCTACCAGTGACAGGGACTGTGGGGCTTAGCAAAATTTAATGCCATTCTAATCTCCCATTTAGCCTCTCTGGTCTGTAACGGACTGTGTTTCACTCGAACCAGACAGTTTCCTTCTGCCACATCTCTAGAACAATTCCATCAACAATCTGTAATTGCTATTTAGCAATGTTCTGAAGCTGCAAATTGAAAAGAAAGTTCATCTTTATACTAGAAAAGAGAATGTTCTACATAAGTAAAGACATGAGAGGCAACAGTTGCTAGTAATCTTTGTTGGCTGTTAACATTGGTTCTTGAGAACCTTTTAACAGACGAGGTTTTCATATAGAAAACTAAAGGAATATCTTTCAAACAAAGGCTACTCCCAACCAATTTCTAAATAACTGCTCCAAAGAGTGATGGTTTAGTTTTGATGTTTCTAAAAGAAGTCTGGAAATTATTTAACATTGGCAAACAGTATATTATTTTCTGCCTTAATTCTCAGAAATAAATGAGCTGTTTTATATGACTTTAAAGCTGAAAAAAAAAAAAGAAAAAAAAGAAAACCCCAAAGAAAATCAATCTGAAGCAATCACTTGCAATGGAAAAATATATACCCAAATATCTGAAATGTACTGATATTCTGAATACCTGAAAGCAGAACCTTATAATGAAAATAATCAAAATACCTTATAAATAAGTGGTCTTACCACAGTCTAGTAAAATATCTGTTCAGATATGCTTGGAGAAATTAATGGTCCCAATTACTAAAGGCAAGTGTGGTTCAGAAACTGAGCCAATTTAGACAGTTGTTCCCTTTGCCTTTAAATATGATTGCATTGAAATTATGCAGGGGTGTTTTTTTGTGGTTATTTTTTTTTCCCTCTGATATTGAAATCATAGCAATATCCTACAGTAACCATCTCTGGAGTATTCATTGCACACACACAGCAGTCATTTTGCTTTCAGTATCCCTCAGTCACTGTCAGCTATGGATCATTAAGCGTCGAACGTATCATGCCATAAGAACAGAATCACTGTCTAGGTCTAGTGCTGAATAAGAACAGTTAGTATGAATCAGTGAAATATTGTGGGATTTGAGATGATGAGTAACAAGCAAAGTGCTTTCAACTTCACTGTGTGCAAGAAAAATTCAAGTACGTATGTAAAAAGCAGACGCCTTTTATAGATTTCAAACTGTAATCTCGAGTGAAACTCTCCTCTTTCTGTGCACATGGAGTTCATTGTGATCAAAATGTATGTTACCCAAAGCATTATGGAATCCAAAAGTATGGTCTGTCCATAGCTCAAAACTACTTTTACAGAAACATTAAAGACTTGAACAGAAGCTGTATTCATGACTTATTGGAAAATAAATATGACTCATAGTCCCATGCAGCACACTCCTACATCTAATTATTTGGAAAGACTATCAGGTTGTGAACTGGGAGGAATATTTGCCCATGCACAAATGTCAAACTCCCTGGTCATGGGAATGAATCTTGTGGTCTCAGGAAACTTGTAGTACCATCTACAGTTTATTCATGTGCTGGTGAGGATCTTACATGAAATCAGTAACTGAACCTGTCTTGGGCTGGCATAATCCTGCCTGTGAAATCTGGATTTTAATTGATTTTGTCCCTGCTTTCCATAATGTTCTATAATTTGACATCTCTCTAAAATAACATCAGAATCAGAATTCTCTCCATACACCGGGGATAATATCACACTAATTTTAACATGCAGATGCTTTCTAAATAAGTGGTATTCTCCCTTCTCTGGTTTTTTTAGTATTTCTTTCCTGTAGGTTAACCTCCTTTATAGGGAATGCTGGATTCTTCATCGTTAAATATTGCTGTCCTCCTGCACAACTACAATAGAGAGAAAACCTATGCCTGAACAAAGAAGTTAGAAGGGATCTTTTCACTGTCCAACCTAAAACCAGCTTATATACAAGCCTGTGTCAAGGTGGTTGGTTATCTACAACTCACTGGGTGCATATCAACTGAGGGAGCACTCAAAACCTTTACAGTATTAATCTGAAGCAAGCCTGTTTGGCCAGATCATGGGCTTCTATATTTTCAGTCTCCCTATTGCTTTCCAAAACCTGTCAGGTAAGGAGATTTTTAGCATAAATCTTGCTCTGTTTTCCAGTTTGCAGATGTCAGTTTGTGATCTCTCAGTTGTGGTGATGTATGCACGCCAGTGAAATGACTCNACTCGAACCAGACAGTTTCCTTCTGCCACATCTCTAGAACAATTCCATCAACAATCTGTAATTGCTATTTAGCAATGTTCTGAAGCTGCAAATTGAAAAGAAAGTTCATCTTTATACTAGAAAAGAGAATGTTCTACATAAGTAAAGACATGAGAGGCAACAGTTGCTAGTAATCTTTGTTGGCTGTTAACATTGGTTCTTGAGAACCTTTTAACAGACGAGGTTTTCATATAGAAAACTAAAGGAATATCTTTCAAACAAAGGCTACTCCCAACCAATTTCTAAATAACTGCTCCAAAGAGTGATGGTTTAGTTTTGATGTTTCTAAAAGAAGTCTGGAAATTATTTAACATTGGCAAACAGTATATTATTTTCTGCCTTAATTCTCAGAAATAAATGAGCTGTTTTATATGACTTTAAAGCTGAAAAAAAAAAAAGAAAAAAAAGAAAACCCCAAAGAAAATCAATCTGAAGCAATCACTTGCAATGGAAAAATATATACCCAAATATCTGAAATGTACTGATATTCTGAATACCTGAAAGCAGAACCTTATAATGAAAATAATCAAAATACCTTATAAATAAGTGGTCTTACCACAGTCTAGTAAAATATCTGTTCAGATATGCTTGGAGAAATTAATGGTCCCAATTACTAAAGGCAAGTGTGGTTCAGAAACTGAGCCAATTTAGACAGTTGTTCCCTTTGCCTTTAAATATGATTGCATTGAAATTATGCAGGGGTGTTTTTTTGTGGTTATTTTTTTTTCCCTCTGATATTGAAATCATAGCAATATCCTACAGTAACCATCTCTGGAGTATTCATTGCACACACACAGCAGTCATTTTGCTTTCAGTATCCCTCAGTCACTGTCAGCTATGGATCATTAAGCGTCGAACGTATCATGCCATAAGAACAGAATCACTGTCTAGGTCTAGTGCTGAATAAGAACAGTTAGTATGAATCAGTGAAATATTGTGGGATTTGAGATGATGAGTAACAAGCAAAGTGCTTTCAACTTCACTGTGTGCAAGAAAAATTCAAGTACGTATGTAAAAAGCAGACGCCTTTTATAGATTTCAAACTGTAATCTCGAGTGAAACTCTCCTCTTTCTGTGCACATGGAGTTCATTGTGATCAAAATGTATGTTACCCAAAGCATTATGGAATCCAAAAGTATGGTCTGTCCATAGCTCAAAACTACTTGTACAGAAACATTAAAGACTTGAACAGAAGCTGTATTCATGACTTATTGGAAAATAAATATGACTCATAGTCCCATGCAGCACACTCCTACATCTAATTATTTGGAAAGACTATCAGGTTGTGAACTGGGAGGAATATTTGCCCATGCACAAATGTCAAACTCCCTGGTCATGGGAATGAATCTTGTGGTCTCAGGAAACTTGTAGTACCATCTACAGTTTATTCATGTGCTGGTGAGGATCTTACATGAAATCAGTAACTGAACCTGTCTTGGGCTGGCATAATCCTGCCTGTGAAATCTGGATTTTAATTGATTTTGTCCCTGCTTTCCATAATGTTCTATAATTTGACATCTCTCTAAAATAACATCAGAATCAGAATTCTCTCCATACACCGGGGATAATATCACACTAATTTTAACATGCAGATGCTTTCTAAATAAGTGGTATTCTCCCTTCTCTGGTTTTTTTAGTATTTCTTTCCTGTAGGTTAACCTCCTTTATAGGGAATGCTGGATTCTTCATCGTTAAATATTGCTGTCCTCCTGCACAACTACAATAGAGAGAAAACCTATGCCTGAACAAAGAAGCTAGAAGGGATCTTTTCACTGTCCAACCTAAAACCAGCTTATATACAAGCCTGTGTCAAGGTGGTTGGTTATCTACAACTCACTGGGTGCATATCAACTGAGGGAGCACTCAAAACCTTTACAGTATTAATTTGAAGCANTTTCTTCTCAAATACTAACTATAAAATGCAGACTTATAGAAATCCAAAATACTTTCATATTACTACTATTTCAGTTCAGTACAGTAGAATAAGATCTACCATTCTCCTAAGAACTTCTTCAGCTGCAACTTAAAATGGCCTGATTGGATAGTGCCTCAGACTATCTAGCTAGAAGGAAATAATTTTTCCTTCTATGTTTTTTTTCTGAGCTTTCAGCTTCTGTTATGTACACAAGAAATCCTAAAACTGTTCTCCAGAAAAAAGTCTCTTTAGAATGCAAATACCTCCCAAAATAATTCTGCCACACCTAATCTGCCTCCACTAAGCCCCATCCTGTAAAAGAGTTTATTCGTCACTTATGAAAGAGATATGAAAAACACATTGAAAAAACCCAGAAACTAAACAGTTCTAGTTTGAATGTTATTAACTCATTAACTCTCACAACTTCCTTTATATATTGCCTGCAAAAAATATGTTGCACAGTTTGTGAATTTTTTGCTTAGTCGTCCTTTGTGTTTAGTACTAACCTAAACCTTTTAGAGTCAATAATGATGCTGGAACCTCTGGAAAACCCGGTATTTCAAAACCTCTCTGGAAAAATCTGTTTTGGCATTTGAACACCTTCCTTGGGACTTTTTGGTTTGTTTTTTTATAGTTAAAATTTCCCTTTCTGCAACTTGTGTTCTTGTCTCATGCATGTCACTGTTAGGAATCTGGGTCCATGTTCTTTGCAACCTTCCTTTATGCAGCTAAAAGTTTCAGCTATATCTCCCCTTATCTTTCTATTCTCCAGTCTAACCAATCCAGCTCTCTGATCCTCTTCCTGTGCAATGCGTTCTCTACTCCTCAATATTTTTAAAGCATTGGACTTGTTAGTTTCTTAAGCCTCAGCATTAATGGTCTGAAAGCCAGAACAAAATACGAGATGCGTCTCAAGATCCAAGTACAGTGAACAATTGTGTCTGTAAACCTGAAAGCTACACTCCTGTTATTACACAGTTACCCTTCAGCACCACAAGAGCACAAACTGATTCACTTTCTTTCATCCAACAGAAGTTCCACCCTTTGCAAATTGTATAGGATTATTTAGAAAGGATGGGGCTTTTCTCTTTCTATCCTTGTATGCCTGAACAATGCTTTTCTTGTCTTTATTGGCAGTACATTCTTTCAACTCCACTTTTTAGTATTCCAGATCAGAGATGAGTATTGTGCTTGGCCAAGAGACTCGTGCCTTACTCCCTCATTTTATTACACATTAGGCTAGAGTCTCATGCTTTGAAGAGGCTGTCTTTAAAGACAAATCTCTCAGTTTGTGCTCTTTTGCCCTTTAGAACAGTATCCCTCTGGATTCAGCCTATCAAAAAGAGCTTGAATACATTCTCCTGAGATCCAAGCAGTTTATTTTTGTACCACTTCCCTCAGGATCTTGAACTATTCTGTCTTATGATCACTGCTGTCAAGACTGTTGTTAGCTGTCACACCACCTGTACATCCACCAGAACCTTTGTCACATGGAAAAAATGACTGCCAGATGTGCTGTTCCACCAAATCTCCATGAGCCCAGTGATGCCATACATCGGCAGATCTCTATGAACTTCCTGTTCCTCCTCTTTGTTGTCCCTTGTGTTGCACAGGTCTGCATAGAGAGGAAATGCAGTTTATAATAGCAAGGTCAGAATGGAAATAGAAGGTCTGGAGACACTGATTCAATTCTTAATGTTTGTCAAACCTCTAGATCTATTTTATTTAATTGGGGTCCTGTATTGTCAATATAATGTATTAAGATGTTTATGCTTAGTATATTTATGAATTCTACTAATTCATTGTAACATAGCTCATTATTTTACTTACTATTTAATTTTCTTTTTTTAAGGTTTCTGTTACTTGCAAAACACAAAAAAATGGAAGGGCCAGTTGAGACAAGCAGCAGCAGCACAACAACAATAATAATAGTAACAGTAATAATAATAATAAAAAAAATTAGATGGGGAACTATGACAAATGGCAGGCACATTGCAGAATTTGTTTTATAATAAAAATGAAACCTGAAATGTTGCATTATTGATCTATTTCTGGTAAAGCTAAAAAAGTGGAAATCCTCTGCATTTTGGTAGGATTGTGATATTGCAACCATGTTGTTCTTTCTAAATACCTTAGTTGCTTTCATTTAAAAATTAACTCAATTAATGTAACAAATGAAGCTGAGTTACATAGCTTTTAAACTACATAATTAATTGATAAGCAGGACTAATGCCTGCATTTATTCTCAGTTTCTGAAGGCTCCAGTATGTGACATTATTAACATTCAGATACTATTGTTTAGATATACATCACCATAGAGCCTCAAAAGTTGCAATGTACTTCTTTGAATTTTCAGTTAAAACTCAGCTTTGCAGAGTCAGTGAAAACTTAAGGTTTTCTAGTTGCAGTTCACAGTTCTCATTTAAACAAAAAATAAAGCTTACAAATTCCTTCTGCTTCAAATGGTTCAGAACCAAACTTTTATGTTTGCTAAAAGACTGTGTAGAGCCGTGGCAGTTTACATTAGCCTTTTGGCTTTACATTAGCAATTTGGCTAATGAAAACTGTCAAACTAGTGACTATAATGTCACTAAATGTTGTTTAAAGTCCACAAAATGAGTTTGATGTCAGTGTATTAAACAATATAAATGAGTGAACAGATAGCAATAAAGCAGATAGGACTCAAGATCAGCTCCTCTACCCAAGGCAGCAGAGTAAGAAGCATATTCCTGGTCACCAGTCAACACAACTCATATTCTGGAGACTTCCCTCTTGAATTCCAAGCAGGGAAAGAAAACACGGCCATTATGTTGAGAGACTTTCTGACTGCAACCCAAGATCAAGGAGAAAATTACCAGTGTCTAATAAAAATTTGAAGTTAGGGGAGGCAGTGAGAAAATTGAGTAATGTGTTTGAAACCCCCAGATGTATTTGAAACTTGATAGTAATTCAAGGAAGGCTGGAGGCTACTTGTCTTTAGTTAGTTGTTACAATCTGTATGACTTTCAGCTTCTGGTTAAATGTGACTGTCAACTATTTTTCAGTGGCTAGGTGGGTGATACAACCAGCATATTTTTCATCTCAATTTAGTTAGAATTTTAGAATCTTATCTTTCAAATTGCTAGGGAGATGTGTCAAATTGTTCAAGGAAATATTTCTGCCTCTAGACTTTAAATCAAGATACATTTCTTTCTTCTGAGTTGCAGTATTTAAACTTATTCATTCCTATTTACAGAAAATCCACATTAATATTGATTTAAATTAATATTGATTTAAAAATGTCACTCATCAAGTCCCAAACATCTCCCTTTTTCAAAGAATTGCAGAATCACAGAAGGGCAAAGGTGGAAAGGGACCTTCATCATCTACCTGAACCGCCTTGCACAAAGATCTGCTAGAGTAGATTGATTAGGGTCATATTCTATCAGGTTTTCAATATCGCTGTGAATGAAGACTCCAAAACATCTCTAGGCAACCTGTCCTAGTGCTCAATTGCTCACATGGTTATTTTTATTTTTTGATGTTTAAACAGAGTTCCTGTGTTTCAGTTCATACACATTGCCACTTGTTCCTTCACTGGGCACCACTGAGAGGAGTCTGTCTCTCTCCTTTGCCTCTTCTCATCAGGTATTTAGACATATTCATAAGACCCCTCCGTGAGTCTTCTCCAGGCTGAACAGCCCCACTTCTCTAAGCCTCTCTTCATGTGACATATGCTCCTATCACTTAATCATCTTTCTGGTCCTATGCTGGATTCACTTCTTTGAGTCCAAGTCTCCCTTGCACTGGGCAGATCAGAACTGGACACAGGACTCTAGATGGGGACTTGTCAGTGATGAATGGAGGGGCAGAATCACCTCTCTCAATCTGCTCTCTTTCCAGCTGCTGATACTTAGAACTCACACACATATATACATACACACCTTATAAATCAGTTCCTTTCTTTCAAATTCACTGATGTCTACTGAATGTGTTATAATTAGATGCTTTGCACATTTTCTCATTAATGGGTTAAAGATGCTGAACAGGTAAAGGAATGAAATTGGACAAGAACCCTTGCGATTCTGAAAACTGCACTAGTCTCTTAACATTCAGTGCTCTATAACAGTATAGTTAATGTCAACACAAGAAAGAGGTAGATTTTTACTTAGCAAATGAAACAAAAACTGCAATCCTTTTAATCTGCGAAGCCTATGTGCTCTAAAGCTGACTTTTTCCTCACAACTTTTTTAAATTGACAAGAAGAAAATTCCCTGGTTTTGCTTGCATTGCAACACTATTTTTTCACACAGCTAAGCTGTAGCCAACATACTATCAAAGCTTCAAGAGAAAGTCAGTGTGCCAAGTCTTTCTTCTCAGTTTAATATCCCTGACAGTAGAGCGAATATCGATGACAGCATTAAATGTCTTCTGGCAGGGCTTTGCTAAATCTGAAAGTAAAAAAAAATAATAAAAAAGTGCATAACCACTCAGGAAAAACATGCTTGAATCTTTAAAGTCAGTACAAGAAAAAAAACCCACAACCTCCTTATGTGCAAATTCAAACACGAAATAATTGAAAATTTTGGACTTTTTTTTAAATTATTTTTGGAATGACTAGTGAAGAAGCAACAGTGAATAAAATATACAGTGGCAGAATGGGTAAAGAAGATGATGTGCCAATTTTATCACAGTTCTGAATTTTTAGTAGATACTTTTTATAGTATTTAAGGGATACTGAATAGAATGATAGTAAGGAAGTGGCAGGTATTGCTCTAGTAACTCCCTTTACAGCTTTCTGAGAGGCACATTGAAAAACACATTAAATTTTGAACAAGACAGTTAAAACTCCTTCTGCTGAAAAAGGTGTGGTTATTTTATATACTGGTTTTAATACACACAACAGAATACTTAACATGAGCAAGTCATATTCCCTGGTTACCATATCTCATGCAGAAGTAATTATTTTTCCAGTACTGACAATCCGGACAGGATTATAAAGATAGTCAATACGACTGCTAGAGCCCTAGTAGGTCATAATGCAATGCACAGAAAAAACGAGCTCTACCAGGACCATCCATTTGCTTTTTGTCTCTTTTTATTCCTCTGACCCTCTGAGTAACTTCAGGAATAAACTGTGGCCCAGACTTGGAAATATTTATATTTTCTTTTGTATCAAAACTCAGTAATTGATTGCTTTTGAATTGTTGGAAGTCATTTAAGCAACAATAAAAGAGTAGTATTGGGAGATGTCCCTGCACACATTCATTTTTTTAGTCAGAAAACATAATGAGTCTTGAGTACAAATGCTGTCAAGTGTTTAAACTAGCCATCTCCGGTATTTATTCAGAGCTCATTTTCACACAACAAGTGAGGATATAGCTACTAGACACTAGGCAAAGCCAGAATACCAAGAACAGTTTTATAGGTAAAG
The DNA here is from genome assembly GCA_013396695.1 of Sakesphorus luctuosus. Taxonomy (NCBI): domain Eukaryota; kingdom Metazoa; phylum Chordata; class Aves; order Passeriformes; family Thamnophilidae; genus Sakesphorus; species Sakesphorus luctuosus. The sequence goes on along the minus strand of VWZD01007809.1, from coordinate 33,854 downwards.
ATTTTTTCAGTCTCAGAGTTGCTATTGTTGATTAGGGCTGTTGTTGGTGACACAGATTTATGATCAAAGCACAGGTTATTTACAGTGTTATTGTAAAGTGACATTGCACTGTTGCCATGATTTACCATGTAGTTTATGCAAAATACCAGGTGGCATTTTACAGTGGCTGGGGAAATAATATCACTGTTCACTGCAGCCTCCTCACAGTGCCAATGATTTATGATGTCACCTGAAGATGAGAGGTTATGGAGTAAAAAGAAGGCCTTTAGTCATGTATCTGTCTGTGGCATCCCACTAGCACTTTACAAATTTTGAAATCTTGACTTAAAGTACAGAATAAAATGGCCTTGCATAGCACTGGCACCATTTTGCTATAAGAGCAGATATGTTTTACTCATGGGGAAAATGGTATTAGAAATTCATTAGCATTATCCTTCATGACTTCTTAAAGCTGAGCTGGCAAGATGTCAATTGCCCAATACAGAGTCAAAGCCTCCCTCTACCAACACCAAGAAAGAAGAGAAAGGGAAAAATCCTGAAAACTCAGAACAGGTTTAAACCCAAACTAATTATATATATTTATACAGAAAAGAGAAAGTTAAAAGAAAATTACAATATAACACACGCTTACACAAGTTAGAAATAAAAATTTTCTATGTCCCACCAAAACCATATTTTATTACTCTAGATTCATGAAGCGCCCCAGAAGACGCCCAGCAAAGAACAGAAAGAATAACAATAAAATGTTTCTACTTCCCTGAGCTAAAAAAAAATGAGAAGTAGCAGTGGGCAGCAGCCAAGGCCCACCTCAGCAAGACAGCAACAGCGTGTCCTCTCAGAACTGTAACCATGATGTTGACTGCGAGAACACTTCTACTCTACTGTATTTATATCTCAGATTTGCGTCATCTGGTATGAAATATTCCTTTGGTTACTTAAGTCAGGTGGTACGTGTCTCTCCTAATCTATGTAGATTCTCTGAGCTTGCTAAATTGAGGACTAACTAAAACTAAAGCCAAAACTACCACACTAATCTAACACCTTAGTTCAGAAACTAAGTACTTTACAAAAGGAGGCACATTTCAGGTGTTACTCTTTAGCAGACCAGGACTATGCATCATTCTTATTAATACAAATTTTCAATGGCTTGTTTAAAATATGTTATCTAGAAATAGAAGGAGAGTCAATGAGAATCTAGGAACAAATTATATTAGAAGGATCTCTGCCAACATTGTCAAGTCACAAGTGATAAAGTAGCACCAGGTAAGGGTGAAATTCTTCTGTATTTTTAGTGATTCAAACAGATGGAGTCCAGAAAGACCAAATACTTAAATTCTCAGGAATTTCAGCAGCAGTCTACAGAAATAAATATTCCTTAAATAAAGACAATAACCTAATATTTTCAACTAACAAGGAGGACAATCTTTTGTTAAAAATAAGTGAGTGAAACTAATAGGGTTTAGGCCATATGTTTCTTATCTGACTACCTACAGCAGGCTTACAAATTCTAATAGACCTGTTTGTTGATTTCAGGTGCAAATTATATCTTCATGTATGATAAACTTCTTTCTACTGTATATGTGCTTATGGATCACTCACAGTAAGTAAACCACCTGCAGTTCCTGTTGATTTCAGAAGATAAATTATGGCTGAGTACTTCTGAAAATCAAGACATTAAGCAAAAAACTTTGACCTACTCTGATTTTTATCTTCTTCTAAGACTCTTTATTGAGTCTCTTAAACACAAATTAAAATATTGCAAATTTGTCTACTTCATGTTCTCAGAATCTCAGAAGTCAGTACTTGCACTCTCATCAGAGTTTCTTCTTTCTGCTTCTTTCCCTTCTCCTGTTCTCCACATAATAAAAGACCAAATTAACATTCCTCTTGAGGTAAAAGGTTCTTATTCTTAATTTTCAAAAAAGGACAGTGCAAGAAAGGATGAAGGAATGTAATGGGAAGTTTCAGAAAGAAAGAGTCTTGAAGCCCAGAGATGAAAGAACAGTTTGTGATAAGTGTTGTTTCCCTCCTTGCTGGCATCTTGATGGTCATGATTTGAATTTGATTGTAAAAATCATATCTCAGTCCTTTGGCACTTGTCATTTGGTTTGGTCTAAGAGCAGAGCTAGACTGCATGGCATATTCATAGATTCCTAACAGTTAACTTGTGGGTGGCTTCTGGTTACTTTGAATATGACCTTAGAATTTGCTGGTGTCAAGGCCTGTGAAAAGAGATGGCTGAAGATTTGCAAAGGGGCTCGTCCACATCCATATATATCTGGGATGACTGAAGTGACAAGCAGTCCTATCTCTTTACCTTGACCATTAAAAAAACCCCATATTTTTCTGAACATACAGACATCCCAAATCTATCCTGAATCTATCCTGATTTGAATATTTATATTCTGAGTGGGATACTTGTTCACTCCTGATGTATTTACAGCCAAGAATATTAATATAAGCTGCTTATAAAAAAATGTGTAAGCTGACATAAATCTTCTGGTGGACTAAGAAGGACCAATGTTACTTTAATATTCTGTCTGCATACTGTGATGACCCAGGAGCATATTCTGCTGAGCCATGTCTGTTGCCAGGGTGGTGCTTTGTCAGACGGAGAAGGGCTTAAGGCAGTATTCACCTGAGCTGTCCAACAAATAAGTTACTAAGACAGTCAGTTATCCAGTACTCCAATGCATTCCAAGTAGCTTAATTAACAGATACACAGGGATTATGGCTAAATTAGAGGTGAAAAAACCCAAAATATTGAAATATTAACAGTCATGATGCAGTGCTGAAAAAAATTATAATACATTTCATAAATAAAATAAGCCTCTTTTTACCAATACTTCTTTTAACAATAGAAACTATTTCAATATACTTCTTTACTGTGCATTAAATTGTACAAAGAACATAAACTTTGTTAAAATAGGAATTTTTCTTTTCTTGAAGAACATATAATAAACTCAGTCTGCTTTTCTTCAGTTATTCAGATAACTTAGGCCATAATAAACATTGGAATCCAATGGAAATGATTAATTGTATAATCTGAAGAAAGGCCCTGAAGTGTAGAAAAGATATGGAGGAGCTACAGATATGTTGTTTCCCACTGAATAATCCTCCTGAAGAAAAGTAAAATTAAACTGATATCTTTACGTTAATGGCTCTGAGTGGATCAGAGATCTGAGATCTACCATTAGGACTGTAGGAATATAGGAATCCTCCATGACAGACCAGGCATTTGAATTCTTAGTTGTTTTACTTCCACGATATACTCTAAAATGCAGGTTTAAGAGGGTCTTGGTAATTCCATTTTATTGCCTTAATATTTTTTTGAATAAGGCCATTAGTCCACAATCCAGCTCTCACACATAATGTCTTGGTCTTGATCCAAACTACATGGGCCTCATGCATTAGCAAAAGCGAACACATTTGATTAATTTGTTGTCAAAATTAATTTTTGTAAGTCAAAATATTTCTCATCTCTTTGAATCTGAGAAATAAACTCCACTGTATCCAGCTGAATTACCATGACCAGAATAACTGATCTAGCTGCATAAAAGGAATGAAACTGTTCATGTCTGAATAAGCCGAGAAGAGGATTTTGAGTATAGACATTTTAATTAAATCACTTCATTGACTGAGTAAGAGAGAAAAAAGAATCTGCTTTTATTTTCCTACAACTTCATTGCTTCTACAGTTCTAACAGAAATAAAAGCAGTCCAAATCTTATTACTAGTAGTAGAATGCGTAGATATACTTCACAATTAGATCAGGATGAATATTTTTGAATTACTAACTGAAAAATCAGCTGAAGACTTTTACTGAAATGTTCCAAAATTCACCAAGTAACGTTTTCAGTTTTATAAAAATTTGTCTGCAGTTGTTCCTCCAGAGTAAAGACAAATATCATACTGCAAGAATAAAATACTTCCATCACACAATTCTACTATAAACTGTACAAATACATTAACCTTTAATTACAGATTACATTAAGGAAATGAATATAGGAGGTGATTATTGATGGTGTTTAGTCTAATATGTGCACCACTAATTACTGAAATTGGTAAAATAAAATAATTTCTTTTTGTAATGGGAAAAATAAATAAAAACATTCTCTTTTTATTTCATACAGTGAAACTCTGACAATAAATTAATTAATAATATGTTCTTGCCAATAGAAATGTAGCTAATAGTTATTGATTCTAACAGAATCATATGTTTAAAGTCAAAATTATCTAACTATTGTAGTTAAAGCTAAAGGTCTGTTTAATCAGAAAATATTGGCTTTTTTTTTTAATCTGGTCTGTATATATTTTAAGTCAATCTATTAAATGTTTTTTCACCTCATAATAGACAGTACTATCAATAGATGATAGGATGTAATTTATTCATGCATGCTTTGTCAGAGAAATTGAATTTTCTTTCATTATTTTCATTTGCACTTCTCTGCATATAATGCAATCCTTTGTTCCTGTGCCTCTATTTTAATTCAGGAAACAGATTTCTTATCTGATGAATAAACACTGCCAAACCTCATATGGTTTAATGCCCAAACAACTCTTGGAGAAGTAATGAAAACTTCTACTTCCTAAGAGGTGTTTCGCTAAGCCTAGTAAAAAAAAGAAGTTTTGCATGTAGATTTATAGACTACTGACACATATTTGTAGCTTTTTCTTGTTTTGGTTGAAATATATTAATAATAGCATCAATGCCAGTTATAGCTGAATAAATTCCTTCTTTCCAGATTTTAATATATAAGCTTTGAACTATGGGACAAAAGAACTTATCTTTAATTGCCACTGCCTCAAAGCATCTCAACTATTTTCTGTGAAGGGTCAGCTAATCGAAATTGTTGATGGTGTATAAATAACCTGAGTAGCATAAGGTTCTTTATCCTGGCTCTAGTACTGAGACTAGTACTCAGTTCTCTTGTTCTTTGCCCACCCTCTGCCTCCCCCATCCCCCCATCAATTTATTCATGAATCCAGAGTTGTTATTTTAATGACACCAGTAATAGAAGATGGAAGGATGAAACTACTGTCTGGGGAATTGAAATATTTTGTACAAGGAAGACATTTATAGTCTTGTTTCCAGATGTTTTAGAAATTACCTTCTTTTCCCTCTTCAATTAGAAAGGGGCAAGCTCTTTCCACTCAAATTGCATTGAGTGGAAATTTGCATTGCATGGAAAACTCTAAAATCTCTTATGTATTTACATCCAATTTCCACAGTAATTCACTTTACAGAAACCATGGGATCCACAGAAAAATCTATGGTTTGCTTTACTTAACAAAAATTTATTGTAATAGGCTATCCTTAAAGTTCTGACATCTTCAGTCAGAACATTTGCTGAGTAAGCCCCATTGTACAAGATCTACAGTGAAATTCTTTCTATTCCAATACCAGAGATTTCAGTCAGACTCTGGTTTATCATGAAACATCAGAAAAACTTATGTAAAATGGGAGATTAAAGAAGATTTTACACAATCAGACAAAACAAACTATAAATCACTGGGGCTCGGTAAAACAGGGGGAAACAAAACCCAAGCACACAACTAAGCAGATGAGATAAAGTTCTTGAAAATTAACTTTTCTGAGTTTATCTTAGGTACAACATTAGATCACATCTACATTTATACATTATTATAAAATATAGAAAACTGTTTATTTTCTAAATGGACACAAAGTACAATTTTTATTTAACAGAATTACTTTTCACTTTTGCATTGACCATAAAATGAAGGAGCCGTGAGTAGGATTCAAGGGAAAGTGTGGTGAAATACAGAGCATCATTTTTTAATCGATACCAATCAATGAAAAATGGTACTTAACACTTTCAAAGTGCACCAAATATTCGCATATTCACATATTCTGCTTCTGATGATATCATTCCCCCAAGAATACTTCAAAAGAAAGGATATATAGGACTATCATAACTAACTTCCCAGTGCAAGAAGAATTTTTCATTGTCTGTAATATCTGTCTTATTAGAAGGAACTCTTCTATATTCTAATGCTAAGTCAGTTGATTTAAAATGACCCTAAAATAACAATCTTAGCACAAAAGTACATGATAAATACTTTACTAGGTCAAATCAAGAGTCTTCCATACAACTTGTAATCTGAATCTCACAGCCAGAGCAGGAAAATCTACTGTGAGTCACTTTGCAAGTCTTACCACTTTTTACAAGTTTTGACTTCCTTTTTTCTCCCCTTTTTCTTCAGTAGGGATGGTAAAAAATACAATGCTGACTGTGCTTCAGTGTCTGCTTTGTTCTGTTGCTTGTGAATTTGTTTAAATTCATTTAGGACTACACCAAAAGAAGTGTGACCTGCAAGCATGAGAGGAATGATTCTCCCCCTGTACTCTGCTCTCGTGACACACCACCTGGAGTACTGCATCCAGCTCTTGGGCCTCAAGCATAAGAAGGACATGAACCTGTTGGAGTACAAAAGAAGGCCACAACAAAGATGATCAGAGGAGTGGAGCACCTCTCCTATGAAAATTGAGAGAGTTGAAGTTATTCAGCCTGGAAAAGAGAAGGCTCTGGGGAGACCTCTTAGCAGCCTTCCAGTACCTGAAGGGGGCTTCCAAGAAAGGGGGGGATGTCTTGCAAAGGCATATAGAGATAGGATAAGGGGGATGAAGGGGAATGGTTTTAAACTAGAAGAGGTAGATTTAGATTAGATATTAGTAAGAAATTCTTTGCTGTGAGGGTGGTGAGAGTGGATAGGTAGGCCAGAGAAGTAGTGAACGTGATTGGAAGTGTTCAAGGCCAGGTTGGATGGGGCTTTGAGCAACCTAGTCTCTAGTAGAAAGTATCCCTGGCTATGGCAGGGGTGGATTTAGGGAAGATGATCCTTAGGTTCCCTTCCAACCCAAATAATTATAAAGCTAAATTTTTAATTTAGTACATTACTTGATACTTTTTTCTTTACTGTTATCTATCTTGAAAGCCATTATAAGATTCTTTGGCATTGTCTTTCTGTTTTCAGAGCATTCAATAACCAAAAGAATAAAATTCTATTTAAATTAGATTTTGATTGATTTACTATGTGTTATAATTTCTCGAAGTCATGTTAACTTGAGACCTTGTAAGATGCTAGGTTTGAACTAGGAGCTCATTGAAGGGGTTTCAGTTTAAAAATATACAAGACTCGAAAAAACCACCCAATAAACTTATTAAAAGGGCCTTCAGTTCTTTTTATATTTTGAGAGAGAGCGCATGGGAGAAGATGCTACACATGTTTCTCATGAGGTCAAATAACATACTTTTGCTGAAAAACTTTAGAGAATAAGGGAAACTGACAAAAGTTTAAAGAACAACATTCAACCAAAATAAAGCTTTGACTTAGCACATGCTAACCCATACAACTTAGCAAAATCCAACCCATCCATCTTTAAGTTATCCAGATATCAATAGAGGAGGTTGGGAGAATAGGAAGTAACGAAAGAGAGAGAAAAAGAGAGACAATTATATCTACCACCCTAGATCCAGCATAGATCCAATTATCAGGCATCCAGTAAATGTCAGGGCTATGACCATGTGATGGCCTAATGGTGTTAGTTTTATCTGCTCTTTCCTCCTCTACCCCCACCCCCAGCAAGGACTTCTGGCCCACTGGCCACTCTGGGGCTAGACTGGAGTTCCAGGGTGAGGTGAGGGACAGTGGTCCCAGTGGGCCAGACTGCCTAAGGCTGGGCTAGGGGCTCCAGGGAATGTGATATGGGACAATGCTCTCCATGTGTCAGTGACTGAGAGCTGCTCCGAGGCTGGCCAAGGAGGCATGAAGGGGTAGGGGTAAGAAACAGGGCACCACTTCTTCACTGCCATGAAATTTGACCTGTCCCTTCTCCCCCGACACACATTTGAGATGATATGAGACAATAATTAATATATTCATTTAGTGTCTGAGACCAGAGCAGCTTTTTTAACCTTAGACTAAACTGCTCAGATGATTTAACCCAGAATATCTCAATGTAGTTGCTATTAGCATAGTTCTTGTTATAGGGTTGTGCTATTTTTTGAGTCCCTTGTAGCTAAAACTGCCTGTGGCAGGGTGCTAATGGGCATGATACCTTGATATTTTATTCACAGTTCCATGTCCCTCAGTACACAAAATAGTTTGTTGCTGCTGCTCTTCATGAGACTTTCCTCAAGTTTTTTCTGTGGCTTTCTTCAGCAAGCAGTGCTTTTGGCTAAGTGCTGTCTCCACACTTTTTAGACTCTCCCTTACTAAATAAGCATAGCACCTCTACTTTTCCTCTACAACTATTCGAACCATTCCAACTTTTATTTCTCCATTAGTACTAGAGTTCCGTCCTTGGTCTGTTGCTTTCTGTCAGCCAGTCCATGCCAGTCTGATCTGGGACTCCCAAAGAAAAAGCCTTTTGCATTCTGAAAGGGCTTTTGCTAACTATTTGCTAACTCAACAGATCAAATAAGCTTGTGAGAAACGAATAGTTTTATAAATCTTGTGAAAACCTTTTAACTTTTGCAGCAGCCTCACTGCTAACCTATTAAGCTGGACCAGGAAGGGTCAGCAATGGCTAAAAACACAGTTAAAAATAGAATACTTTAATCATAGTGTTATAATAACCATTCAATATTCACTGAAGAAAAAAAAGTAAAAAGAAAAATGTTAGAGGAGAATCCTGCAAGGTGATCTGGCCTCAGAGCAGAGCCAACTATAAAGTCAGAACAGGTTGTTCAGGGCATTGGCCAGTTGAGTTCTGAACATCTCCAAGGATAAACCTTAATGTCTCTGGACAACCTGGTTCAGTATTTTAGCACTTTCATTCATCGTGATCTTTTTCCACCTAATGCTACTCAGAATTTCCCTTTTTTTACAATTGTTAACTATTGTCCTAAAAATCCATTTCTGTATACTTCTCAGGAGATGATTCTATCTTCCCTGTAATTTCCCTCTAGGTAGCCAACCTTCTTTACTCTGCACAACTCCCCTGGCAACATCTTCCTCTTTATGGAGACCATTACCTTTTATTTTCTTGCTTACATTCTGAAGGACTCTCTCTGGGATGTCATTTTTTTTTAAAATATTTTTATTGAGAAGCCAAAAAAACCCCACTGTGCACCAGGTGTGGCCTCCCAAGGAGCACAATAGAGTGGAATAACCACTTCTCTTCATAGTCTGTCTGCACTCTTGTCAATAGAGTCCCATCCTCCATTGTCACAAGGTTGCACTGCTAACTTGAAATCTCTTGAAAGTAAGCACTGCATCCCAGTTCTAACTGGGTATAGGTGAGAACCCTGATTTCTTAAGTGACTTATGCTGTCCAAGCAGAGGAGAGGTACTTCAGACATTTAGGGATCTTTATATTTCAAAATGCATAACGCTCCTAGGATCCTTGCTGCTGAATGTGTGCAGGATCATGAAAGGGGAGGTAAGATGAATAATGCAGAGACATCAAGCTAGGATAAGTCAGTCTCAGCTTCTGAATAATTTTTAATAGAAGTTACATAACTCTTCTTTCTGCACTTCTTCATAAGTGAAGAAATCCTGTAACATTACTTGTTTTGTTTCAGATCTCACTATAGACACATTTTTGGGGTAATGATGTGCCTGTGAACCAAATGTTTACATGGGGTCCATTTGGCACCATGCAGACAAAGCTTGTTGAATTTTCTTTGAAGGAGGGTGTTGATTGTTTTGCATTCCTAATTATGCAGTAACTTACTTGCCACCCTGACGAAAAAATTGTAGTTGTAGTACATAATGTTACAATTTCTAGCTCACAGATGGCTTATCTAATTGGGCTAGCTCGCTGGAAGTTTCATGAGGAAAAAAGCCCAACAACCACCAACTCAAATATTTTAATCCCTGCTGTGTCATTGCTTAATTAGGTCAATATAATTATATTAGAAAGAAAGTATGGTCTTTGGCTCCTCCGCTAAAATAGTGAGTCTAACTGTGAAAGGAAGACTTAGATGAACAGAATTTTAGACAATTTTTAATAATTTTTTTCCAGTTCATTTAAAGCACCTTTTTCTTGAAATTTCACCATAAAACTTTATTTTCTTTCAATGTCATATGAACAAATTACATATAATATCTTTACTTTTCCCTTTCTAGTTGGTGCTTTCAACAAAAGAAAACAAACTCTCAGATAAACATTGGGTAGAAAGGAGAAACTTCTTCCTCATCAGAATCACAGAGTAGCCTGGGTCAGAAGGGACCTTATAGATCATCTAGTTCCAATCCTCTGCCATGTTCAGAGACACCTTGCACTAGAACAGCTTGTTCAAAGCCACGTCCAACCTAACCTTGACCACTTCCAGGAATGGGGCAGTGGGACCAGCTGCCCAGAGAGGTTGTGCAGTCTCCATCCTTGGAGGTTTCCAAAAGTGACTGCACAATGACCTGAGAAACCTGGTATGACCCTCTTTTGAGCCTAAGGCTTGACTTCATGTATCTTCCAATCCACATTACCCTAGGAGACTAAAAACTACCTTAGAAAGGTAAAACATAAAATATAACAAAGATGGGAATTAATCAGATCTGCTCCTTAACTCCTGAATTCATTTGGACCATATAACAAGCCAATACCCATCAATTTTATGCTCCAATAAAAGTAGATTGGAAACTTTTCAAGTGATTTAAGTTTAGGGACATTTGTTGGGAGATTTTGATTCCATTTAAAGCTGTGTATGTCTATGGACTGTTTTGGAATTATTTTCTATTGTTCTTTCAGCCCACCAAGTTAAAAACAATGGACTCTCTTCTAAAACAGAAACAAAGAGAAACACTTGAAAACTACTTAGAAATTTATGATTCAATGCCTATGAATTTGGAAAGATAGTAGTCTGAGCATCTTAAGCATATGGGACTTTTTAATTCAGTACAACCTAATAATAGATTGACTGAAAGATGATTCCTTCTTCTTGTACATGGCCAAGGACAGCAACTAATTAAAACTCATTTGTTATAAAAGATTTATAGTTATGGAAATTAAACTGACTACATCAAGATTTTTTAAGAGATTGAATTTTCCTTTTTATAAGGGGAATAATAATATAAGAATTTGAATTCACTATAAAATGCAGCACTTTTGAATACATGCAACAGTATTGAAATAAAAGGGAAGCATTTTAATGACATGAATTAAATTCAGCTGTAATAGGAAGAACAAACGTGTGTACATTTTTCCTAATGAAACAATTTTTGAGTACTTATGGTTCACTATGCAATCCACATGGATATAGTTAATTCTTTCCATAATTTTTAAAAAATCACTTGTCAGGATATATCCTAAAATTTTATAATTATATATCACAAACACATTTATGCTTTCAGTTCTCTCAATTATTCAGATTCTGTGCAATTGTTAAATTGGTATGCTTTCCTTGGTGACAGTGAGATGTGTAAGTGTCCAGAGGAAGATTTGGTTTACCTGAGTACAACTATTTTTTAATTTATTTGTAACATTAGAGATGTTGGCTAGGATTCTAATGAAATGCATGTTAAGGAAAGCGTGTTCCTCAAATCATTTTCAGGAACTGAGACAGACAAATTATATTGCACAAAAGCTAAACAGTAGCTTAGTACCATGTCTTAGATTAAAATCCTTTGCCCAGAGATTTTTCTGTTAAATTTTTTAATGTAAATATACTTGTCATACATATAGTTGGAAATCAACAGCAAATGCTAATACCAACACCAAAACAACTCTCTGTAATGAATAAAAAATAGGTGTGTTTAATAGAGTCTATTGCTAACAATGTGCCTTTAAAAACATATGTACCTTATAGAATAGCTTTTTCTTTCACATGGGTGCTTTGTGATTAGACTGACATTTTTACTTTCATCCCTGTTAGGCTGCCCACAGTGTCACTTCCTGCAATGCAGTGCTAATCATTACTTCTACACAGCTTTAGGTACCTCAGGACAATATTCCTAAAGCAACAGTCACTTTGTCAAAAATATTACTGAATATGTGAATAGTAACATAGGAATGAAAACAGAAAGGTTGCTTCAAGAAGCTCTTTTTCCCGCCCCCCGCTATTAAGGCTTATCAGAAATCTTGATAAGAAGCAAGAATATGAAGTACAAACCAAATTCTTATAAATATAAAGCATGCTTGAGGCCTGACATACTAGAATACTTTCCTCAGTACCAAATAATTTCTAATTAAAACCTACTGTGGCCAAAAGAGTATAATTATATTTTCCCATATATTTAACAGGTCCAGTTATTTTTTCAAATATCAAAAATATACAATAAAGATATAGTAAAAATTAAATACAATCACTTTTTAATTACCAATTTTAACCATATATGGGTGCTATTCTATGATAATTTTTGCATCTTAATTATGCTGAAATTGCCATTTTTAGTTATTATTAATTCTACTGAAAATAATTGCTTGTGAGTACCATAACACAGAGTGGCACAATGTGTTTAGCTACATCCATACTGTGCTGGAAGGAAAAAAAATGCAGCATCGCACTAGTTAAAAATGAGATTTCCTCTGAGTTTGCATACCCTCCAAGCTAAAATGTGGTTTGATGTCTCCTGGTCAACTCATGTACTGGGGATTAAGTTAATTAAGAGTTGCCCTAGTCTATTAAGGCTCCCTGTAGACTAATTATTAAAATGCCTTGGACCATTACAAACCTACAGCAAAAGAAAGTCACAAAAAGGGTTGCTTATATTGTGAGCACTCGAGTACCCAGTAGATTATCTTTTGCACTAAAGAGCTTTCATGATAGAAGAAGGTTGCCTTCCCCTTTCCTTTTCTGCCATACAAGGAACAGAAAAATATATCAATAGGAAATCTACATATTCATTAGTGTTTCTTTTTTATATCTTTACATTCATATGCTTTTATCAGTTGTCAAATTCCTTATAGGTGGAAAAAGTTGGCTTTCTAACTTCCCACATTTTTCTTTTCATAGATTGAGTTTGCATATATACAATGCTTAGGGATTTTAAAAACTCTAATTATGAAATTAAAAAATATGTAAAATAATTAAATAAAATTTCTTACAGAAGTGCTGAAAGCCACTTCTTAGAAACAGCAGGACATTTTCCCATATAGTACAACTTTTTCCTTTTTTTTTTTTTTCTGTCCTGCCTTTTAAGAAACCAGGAAAACACAAGGGCTATGGGAAAGTGATTCACTATCTCATCCTAGTTTCACACCTGTGTAGGTCTGCTTGTTTCATTAAAGCTTATCTTAGTTCAGAACCATGGTGCAGAGAGTGCAATAAGATCAATAAAGTTATAGAAGTGATCACATGGAAAATATTCCTAAAATCTAAGTTGGTTTACTCTTAATTTTCCCTTAATCTGAACTGAACTGAGTATCTCCATAGCATAGGAGCATTATGTCTCTGACAACTGATTTTACGGGAAAGGGCTGACTGTACATGCCTGCTAGCCATGTGAGTTCAGCAGATATTTCAGTAGAAGCATCCAGGGCAACACTCTGTGCTTTTCCAAATCCATCTTTGGATTTCACCTAAAATTGCTAGCCATAGGTACAGTGATGAGGCCACTCAGCACAAAAGCAAGTTGAGGGAGTAATTATGTGGCCTTTCTTAGACGGAACATTCATTTTCAAGTGTATTGCCGGAACAGAGAAACAACCTTGTACGTAAGATTGTACACTAGAAGTATCAAGCTTTGAAAACACTCTTCAGTCTAATTGAGTTATTATTGTGCTTAGTTATTGTACTGAGTGTTTTAACAATTCTTACTTGATAAATACAGGCCATTTAAGATTGCACTGTATGGATCAGAATGTGCTCTCTTTCACAGTCACACACAGTGCACAAGCCTGACTATTTAATTGCAGACACATAGAAACTTCTGTATTTAAAATACAAATTAATCTTCTGATCTTTCCACAATATCATCTTATCATTTAATTATTAATAACCTTTGTTAATCATAAATTATGTATTGCAAGATATGCTCTTACAGTTTTAAATAGAATATCTGATTAATTTGACAAAAATAACCCTCTTACCTTTATTTGTGGATTTGCATAAGTTTGCAGTTGATAAATATTTTACAGTAGTTCATTAATCAATGGGGAGACAAAAGCTGCACTAGTATAACTGAATGACATCAGACTAAATTTAGTAAATTACACACATGTCTATGTGCAAAGGTGTATCTTATTAAAACTTTTTCCTTCAGGTTTAGAATTACTGAAAAACTCACATAAGATAATTCATATAATTGATCTATGGAGTTTTATGCAGATATATGCAGATGAAAAACTGACCAATCCAGTTCAAAAGTTTCACACATGGTTTCTTGGTCAGATCACACAAAGCCACAAAAACTCTGAAGTGAGAAAAAACAAACTCAAAAGGAGAAGCAGAGCAAAGCAATGAAGAGGAGAGTACTTGCTTCCTGTTTGTGGCTGTAGTTTATTTTAGAAGTTTATTTTATTTAAACTGATATGAAGTCCCTGTTTTAAAAACTTCACCTTTTCAGAATGTGCTGTATCTCTCAATCAGGAGATCCAATTGGTAACCATAGGAACAGCTGAAGACTTTCAGGTTTTGAAGGTTGAATATCTTATAGTTTCTATATATATTATATATGATAAGAAGGACTGTTGGACCCCTTCTGACACCCTGTAAAGCTACCTGTATGCCTAGTAATTATTATTGAAAGAGACATGACAGAAAATCTTAGTGATTACAGGAGGAAGGCTATCTAGTTAAATGAAAGAATATGGAGGATCAGGAAAGGAAATGAACCCAAAAGGAATGCCATAGGAAGGACTCAGAAGAACCAGCAACTTCCCAACTAGGAAGGGAAGCTTAGAACAGGTAATTACAACACTAATTCCCAATTTGTTTATTATGTAGATGATGGAAAGCATAAATGGGAAAAGAAATGACAAGTTGGAGTTGCCTTGGAGTACGCAAATGAAAACAGTGTCCACTGTTGTCTGCACAAGGGTTTGTCCCGTTAAGTCATCACTACAGTTAAATCTTTAACAAAAGGGTATGTTCTCAAAAGCAAGACGGGACAGAATGTTATGAGAAAGTAAGAAGGCTGAAAATCACTAAGGATAAAAAAAGGAAAGCCAGTCTAGTTTTTTGTAGTTATTTGAGTGTTATATGTAGATGATAGAAATCTAAAATATTAAAGAAATAAACAAATAAGCCAAACTTAAAAAACAAAGTGCTAATGATTTATGTCAACACAGCCTGCGACAGACTAACATCATAGTTTTTTGTGATTGCTTATCTATTATTCTGTTTATTCTTATTAAAACTAATGCATTATGTTTCTGTGTTTGTGTTCTATGTGTGAGTCCAGATGAAAACAAGGCAGATGGATTTGGAAGATGTGAAATACTGAAATATTCTTTTTTAACTGTTTTAATAAATATTAAATACATGAACAGTAAAACTAATTGTCAGGAGATGTGAGGTATGATTGGTTTGTCAAAATGAAAGCATTTCCTGATTTTTAAGCTCAAGGCACTGAGTATTCTGTTGCCTATATTGCTCTATGTTTCTGTGTCTCTTTGTCACTCTTTGGCTTACACTGTCTGAAGAAATGGCATTTCACATCCATGGTCAAATCTTCATAAGCAGAACCTTTTTGCCTTAACAAAAATAATCTTGATATTGCTGATTTTACTTGGACATATTGCATAACTCATTTTGAATTTCTAAAGTTTTAAATTATTTTGAGGACCTTCAAGTAATATAACCATTCTAAAGAGACAGTAGAGCTTCAACAGAGAAATACCTGAATCCTAATATTGACTCTTACATTGACAAGAGAACTCCTGAGGTCTAACACTGACCATTTTGTTACTAGATGGATCTTTTCTGTGTTTTTTTCTCTGTCTGGTAAAATCTCACTAATCTCCATCTGTGAAAATACTATAAAATTTTGAGATTTAATTCACCTACATCAGAATTGTTTTTCTGCTTTGAGACAGAAAGTTTGAGTTACTGTATGTAGACATTATAGGGGTACGAGCGTATTACTATTCTTCTGGACACATATGCATAGAAGTAAAGTAAGGGTACTTCTTCATGGTAATCATAATGGATCCATTTACACAGATTAAAGCAGCAGCTTTAAATGCGACTCTTGTTCTTTTGCTATAAACTCCTACCTACTGCCTCTTGCTTCAATCAGTTAATAGAGTGAGAATCTCAGTGAAAAAAAAAAACCTGTCTTTCATGAGATTCTCTCACAAAGTGACTCTTGATGCAGTTTTTGACAGAGGACAGATCCACTGGGGACTGTATAGTATCAGCACAGCAAGCATCTCTAGCAGTAAATTTGCAAGTCTTTTCATTGCTTTTCTCTAGGATTCTTTAGGCTCTCAGTAGTAGTATCTAGGAACATTTGAAAATATAAACAAAACAATTACAGACAAAGGCACGAAAGAGAGTTTTCTATATCCTTTTAGCTAACACAAAGTTAGCTAAAACAATTACCCTTAAGGGGAGATTCTGGAAATCATAGGATATATTTTTAATTCACATATAGATGACAATGTCTTAAGTGTTTTCTATACAAAGGTTTGCAACAACTTAAAGAATTACTTGGTAAGAAATAGTTTGGTTTTGGTTTTTTTTTTAATGTTCAGATGTTCATGCTAATTTTAAGTTAAGAAGAACATAGCAAAATAAGTGTGATGATGGCACATTTTTCTGTGGCAAATTTATGCTGGTTTTATGCACCCCCTGCTGACTCCTCCCACATATATTATGATGCTATTTATTTGCGATAGGATTTTATGTTCTTGATCTCTGTGTCATTTTTGAATCAGATTTGCTATGTAGAAACCACTCTATGCTTGCAGTTAAAACTTTACTGCTCTCTTTCCAAAATTTAGAAAAATTATTCTCTTGGCTCTCCTGGTGAAGAGCTGAACCTTTGCTGATGTATGTAGCATTCTAAACATAAACTTACATTTCTGTGATGCCTCCCGTGTAGATTTCTGCAGGAAAGACTGTCAGTGGTCAATGAGACCCTGAAAAGAGGTTTTTCCTTTATATTCAAGCAGCTGAAAAATGGATTATTAAAAATAATAAAAATGCTTTAAAAATATAAAGATTTTTTTAGTTTCTTTTAATTAATTAGAAATAAAATTTAAAAAAATTTTGTGTTACTGATGTGTGAAATCTGAACATATTAACAAATTATTTGTGATTTCCTTGGTTAAAAAAAAAAAAAACAACCAAAAAACCAAATACAACAAAAAAGGAAAGGAAAAATATACTTTTAAAAATATTATTTCTGTTTCTTGGAAAGTCATTAACAAGATAGAACTTTATTATTTATTATTAAATTTCAACATGACAGTACATAATCAAAATGATGGAATTCAAAATATTCTGAGATGAGAGAGAATGGATGAAAACTAGAGCGCAATATAAATTGACAATGCAAAAACCATATTAAACATATCAGAAGACAGAATATTTGCAATGTGGTCTAAGCAATTGTGCTGGTTTAGAGGTAAACCAGCAGGAGAAATGAGCTCAACACGAGAGAGATTATAAGTCAGAGCTACAATTTAATAATAATAATACAGTAAATACACTGACACAAAGGGAAATTTGTTAGCCTTGTGATTAGACCCACGTGGTTCCCCCAAGTCCAAAGCAAAAGGAAGTGAAAAACCTGTTGGTGCAGGTGATGGTTGTAGTCTGGTTGAGAGTGGTGGTCTCTTCCTGTCAAGGTCCTGCTGCTCCTCTGGATCCAATGAGAGGTTCCTGAGGTCTTCTTACCCATCCCTTATGTACCCTCAGGGAGCACCCAGTCCCTCCCCCAGGGCGGGGACTCACACAATGGGTGATTAACTCTGTGAGTCATGGGCTATTTTTGAACTGTTGATGGCCCATTAGCACCTACGCCCCCTCAGGCTGGGAGTGGAGGTGCTAACGACTCCCTGGGAAGCTGCTGCAAATGGGTCATTGACCTTGGGAATGAATAGAGGGGGTAGAATACACAGGTTTGATCACTCCCACACAGTGACAACTGGTCCCACCTGCTGAACTAGGACAGCAATCCACAGATTTATCGCTCCATATGGGATCTACTGTCAGTAATTCCTACAATCCATATTGCAATGCTTTCCTGAGCTATTTCCAGTTGTGGTGCATTTCTCGGTAGGTGCTAACTCTGACTGGAGACATACCAATGATGTTGGGTTTGTTAGAAAATAATAATTTGAGGAAACCAAAACTTTGGTTAAAAAGGAATAAATTTTCTTTAAATCATAGTATAAGACTGTAGCATTTTCTTTTCATCAGCTTTAACTGAAATTACTACCCAAACAAAAGGTATTAGTTGGCAAGGTCTGTAATGGCACGCCACAGTTTTGGTTTGTTTTATTACTTTTCTTCAATACTTTTATTTCTTGCTGATTACTTTCCTGCCTATTCCCCCAGCATTAAGAAGGAAATGAAAAAATATACAAATCTCTCAGTCTCTACAGGTAATCAAAACCAAAATGCTAAGTGAATTTTATAGTAAAATACCTGTTTAGATTCTAAATGGAAAAAAAAACCAACAAAACCCAAAAAAATGACTAAACAAAAAAAAGCCCCTCACCCAATAGTTTTTATTGTTGTTTTGTTTGTTTAATGTGAGAGAACTTCAAAGCTATTTGAACCGAATTTTCCATATCATGAGTAATGCAAAATACTGGTAATTTTGTACAATAATATTTCCCCGGTTTTTTTCCAACATGAATCGACTGATTGATCGATATCTAGTTTGAAGATTATTTTATAGAGCACATATGTACTTAACTGCAAGTGTTATGACTTCCCCAGAGAAAACATAAATCTCAAAATGGAGCAATACAGACACAAACAGATTCTGAAGAAATATAAACCAATCTCTACTCTGTCTTTAATATCCCCTCTGAGAGCCATTCTTTATATACTATTTAGCTTGCCTCTCACTGCAGCTGTATTATATTTCTGTTTAGTTAGTGCACAATATTTTCTTTCCCTAGTACAGGAACTAATGAACAGCAGGGAATGATAAACTTGGACATGTGCCAAAAAGAGGCGTAGGAGAAATAAAAGATGTAAAGCATCAGTAAAAAACTCAGTTAAATATTATAACCCCATCCCACTCTATGTTGCTGTCCCCAAAGGAACAAGTCCAAGCTCAGAATGCACACACAGACTGATTTGAGCACTGTGTCTGTTTTACAATCAGATGCAAAGGGTCATTTGACCTCAAATTTTCCTCTAGTTGGCTTATAGAAATATCATCATTTAACCTCAAATTTTCCTCCACTTGGCTTATAGAAATATCATCAATATGTTATTTCTAGAAATCTTGCTTCAATGACAGCAAAGTTTGTTTCTTTTTTTGAAGTGGCTTTACAAATTCCCACTAATGTGACCCATACCTGAAAATGCATATCTATACTGATAATTAGTATGTCTAGAGGCACAACTTACCTAAGGATATACAGAAGTTAATTAATCATTGAAACTCTAGACAAATCTTGAGTTTCCTTTGTGACAAATGTGGGTTTTAATTAGCATTTTATTGCATTGCTTGGAAAGGAATAGAGAGAATGAAAATACTAAATAATGCAAATTTAATATACCATAGAGTATATATGTTATTGCTACAGTTCAGTGAAGACTATTAAAGGTTCATTAATTTTTAAATATCTTTTCTGTGTTTGTTAAACTGTCAGTTAAAAAGTATGATGGACTTGCTCCATAAATACAGCTGATCTTGGTAGGAATTCAAACCCCCTTTCTGTGTTTTGAAACCTACGTAAGAAAAAAACCAATCTGAACAATTCATATCATATTATCATTTTGTGCAGAATCACAAAGGTACTTCTGAATAAGTACCACTTCTTTCAGAGTTGATAGTTCCAAAGGAGGGATGTCAAAATTCCCAAACAAATATATCTATAAATGCATTTATATCTCAGTCTTCCCCAAAAGATATCGAAGTACTTGGAACGAATGGTACTAATAAACTCGGCAATGTTTGACTAAGTTACAAACCAGTGGTAAAACCCAGGCCTCTTTAATGGAATTTTAAATTATAATCAGACAGAAAATTATGACATCATCTAAAAAGGAATTCCATGGCTTCCATGAAAGCACAAGTAGAAAATATATAATGTCATCCTAATTTGTGTGACACTGAAATTCAAAAAGATGCAGTAGTGGTGGAGTGGCAACAGGCAATTATAAATAATTCTTATATTAAAAAAAATAATTTATTGGAAACAAACTTTTATATGTTGCAACATATTATGTGTTACAATTAAACAGATGGTTATGACTAAGAGTTAAGCTGCTGCCTTTTAGATGAGCTATAGACCAGAAATGCCAAGATATGAAATGTGTGATAATGTACCCCTGAAGTAAAAATCAGTCTTTCCAAATCATTCACATCAAGCAAGAATCTTAGCTTGGCAATATTTCTTAGATAATAAGAAATATTGCATTAACAAAGTAAAAAAAAAAGCCCCTGTCTCTAGGCAAAGCACATCATGGTGTAGGTAGTTTTTGGTCAGATGGCTAATGTTTGAAGAAAAACGGAAAAAAAGCAAACTCTAATTTAATTTAGGACGATTTTTATGTAATTATTAAATTTTCAATCAGTATCATGTGAATAATAAATGGAAGCTAGCCAAAAGCCTTTGGATATATAATAAACAAATAGACAAGGTGATTTATCAATTTAACAATAAATGACATCTGTACTGTCAGAAAAGTTAGAGAATGCAATTTAAAAAACCAGTGGCTTCACTGCAGCAAGAGAAGCCTTTTTCATTCTATAATTTCATGTTCCTATCCTGTTAATGTATGTTAATATCTAGATTAAACTTTGTGGAAAGCTTATTTTCTCTTTTAATATACATAACATTTTGAACTATAAAAATGGAATCTAAGACATCTACACCTTCACTATATTTTAAATTTCCTATTTATTTTAAGTACCTGTTAATATACACACAACTATGCATCTCCTCCTGAGCATCAGTCATTAAAAACACTTTCCACCATTATCATTTTACCTTGTTCTATATCTCTTTGGATTTCCCCTTTAATGCTTAGATATATTTTTATATCCATTCAGTACTTCAGGAGCAAGTCCAGTTTTGTTGGAGTTACATCGGAATGCTCAGTGGTGACAGTACCCAGACGCTGAAGCTATACATTAAGGCTTAGAAATGTAGCAGAGAGAAATGTCAGAAAAATGTCTAAAGCTGATAGTCGTGGAGTCTTCAAGAAAGGTGATGTGTTATTTATTTAACTTTTACTGGTATCTCTACTATTTTGGGGCTTTCGCCACTACTAATCCTGTTAACGAGTCTATTGCTAAACACCATGAGAGTGCCACCATTGTCATGTTAGAATTATTTCTGTTTGAATTCACTTAAATCTTTTGAGAATTGTATGTGACAGAGACATTTTAAAATCTATGTTGATGTGAGAGTAAAAAAACCACAAAAACCACACAGATCAAAATCTATAGAAAATATTCCTCTGATGCCCGTATTGAATTGCATACAGAATTTGATCCAAATTAATATACTGAAGCTAAAAGAAATTAAATATTTGGAGTACCAATATCCTATATGGAACTAAGGATATCTGCCAGACAGGCACACCAAGAAGTAAGTTAATAGCTGGAATTTGTCTGGTTTCATTTGTTTGAAAACTCATTTTCAGTATGTGGCACCTAACAATCTGCTTGGTTCCATCTAACCTATTCATTACACATGGTTTGTTTCCTCATGGTGCCTATTCAATCAGAATCCCTTTCTCTTAAATGCTATACATTTCTCAAGACAAATGAGATACAGTGCCTGTAAAATATATTTCTTTACTCACTTAGTCAAAGCTGTCTGCTTTTACTTGGATAAAATTTTTGAAGGGTTCTTTGCTGCCTCTCTTTCCATCATATATCCCCTGTCCCTAAGGAGTGAAGGTCCATCAACCTAATTCTTTTCTACAGCATGTCTGCTTTCTATTATTGTATGTATTCTTAATGATTTTCTTCCTGCAGTCCAGCACTTTCAAGATCTTCCTGCTGCTTGTTAAGTGAGAATTCTGTTTGTGTAATCATTGGTGACGTCAACTTAAGGAGGTAGAAAACAGAATAATATTTCTATTCTGTTTGACTATAATCAAAATTAATTACTCAGTCCAGTTCATCTCTATGTCCATTTAGGTTATTATGACTTATACAAGACAATAGAAGTATCAACCACCTTTCTAAGCTATATCTAAATACATAAAAATATTATTGTCCTTAATACAGTATCCTAAGTTTCATTTTTTCATTACTCTCCATTTTTTGTAAATTTATTTCTCAAAGAAATTAAAAGGATTTATTTCTTAGCTCCAAAACAAAACAAAACAATGAACCAACCAAAATTACAACAGCAACAAAAAGAAAAACAAAAAAGGCATACTTTTAGTTCTTCCTCATCCAGTTGTGATGTTTAATGCCAAATTAATCAAGAGAAAAGTCCAAAAGAGAGTATATGCATGTACATTTTTCACATATACTTCCATTTTTATATCTAACTGAAATCTGCTGAGCAGCTTGTTGGACCTACCACTTTTTATGATGATCGCAGAATTGCATTTATTTTGGAAGGTCTCCCTGGAATCATCTAGTTTGACCTTCTGCTCAAAGCAGTGCTGATTTCAAAGTTAGATCAGGTTGCTCAGGGTCATTTCTATTTGACTTCTGAAAATCTGTAAGATGAAGGTTCTTCAGCCTTTTTGGACAACCTGCTCCAGTACTCTGTTGTCATCACTACAAAATGCTTTTTCCTTCAATCAGACTTTCCCTTGCTGCAGCCTATTACCATTGTCTCTCATCCTTTTGCCATGCACTTCAGGGTCTTGTAGCAGCTTTTTGGAACACTGTAATTAATTTGTCCTCCCACAGGATAAACTCAGCTCCTTCAGGTTCTTCCCATGTTACATGAGATCCACAATCCTGAGAAACTTAATAGCAATCCACTGAACTATAGTTTATATGTTTCCTACTGGGGCCCAAAAAAATGGACAGTGCTTCAGTTATTTGGCTTCATGGATGCAGACTAGAAGGAAATAAGCATTTCCCTTCAGCTGTTGTTTATGGTCTTGTTAACATGGCTCAATAGACAATTACCTTAAACACACACTGTTGACTCCTTAAGTTTATATTCCACCAGGACTCATGGGTCCTTTTCTAGCCAGTCTGCAGGCTACATTAATGTAGAGAGTTGTTCTGTCTCAGATGAAAGGTTTTCACATCTCAGCTGAATTCCATGAAGAACCTGTTGATTCATTCTTCCATCTTGCTGACATCCTTCTACATGGTATCCTTAACCTCCAACAAATTAATAGTTCACCACTACTGGGTGAGCTAAGTGGGCATTCTGACCCATGAACCAAGTGCTCAGTTAGACAGAAATGAACACATATTTGGGGTAAATTTCTCTATATTTCTAGGTTTTAAAGAATAAAATCTCCATCTCTTATAGCTAGATCAACTTTATGTACATTTCTAACTTTGCAAGTGCACAGCCTGCAATTACTGTTGATGTTCTGGACAGGCATAAACCTATCAGCACTTTGGTTCAAAAAGACTTCCTAAATCCTAAAAGAGGATCCTGCTAGTAAGGCAGATGTACTTCTTTAATCTAAACTGAAGTGATCCTTACAGTGCTGTCAGAAATAATACCTTGTTAGGGAATGTCTGTCATACTGTGCAAGTAGCATGCAAATGACCACCAGCCAATCTCCTCCTCTATTAGTTTTTGGTACAGCAACTAAATTCTCCCAGCAATAAATAAGTAATCTTCAAACATTGCCTTAGTGTTTTGGATCAGTTTCTCTGTTGCTCATTCTTTGGTAGCTACCATCCTCTCAAGATACTATTGCCATAAGTAGTTGGTCTTAGGAGTGTGGTGAATGGATACATTCTTGGTACATACCATATCCTGTAGAAAGTTGTCTTATGTAACCTTACATAAGTGTTTTTCCTAGTTTTGTAAAAAACTATTTTCAATAAAAAGAACAAATATGCTGAGTTATTTCACAGCCATAATGCTACCCTTGACATTCTGAAATTAAGCAATAGCTGACCTAGAGCTTATGAATCAGGATTAAAATGTATGCTTGCAGCTCAGAAGGCCCAGTCAAACCCAGACTGCATCAAAAGAAGTGTGACCAGCAAGTCAAGGAGGTAATTATACCCCTCTGCTCTGGTGAGAGCCCACCTGGAGTGCTATGCTCACCTCTAGGGTCCCTACAAAGAAACATGTGGACTGGTTGGAGCCAACTTAGCAGTGGGTTATGAAGAATGATCAGAGGGCTGGAGAAAGTCCTATGAAGACACAATGAGAGAGTTGGGGTGGTTCAGCCTGGAGAAGAGAAGGCTTTGGGGAGACCCTCTAGCAGCCTTCTAGTACATAAAGCAAGGCTGGAGAGGGGCAAGAAGTAATGGATTTAAACTGAAAGAGAATAGCTTTAGATGAGATATTAGGAAGAAACTATTTACTGTGAGGGTGGTCCAGAGAAGTTATGGATGCCTGTCATTGAAAAAGTTCAAGGCCAGGTTGGATAGGGATTGAACAACCTAGTCTAGTGTCCCTGTGCATGGCAGGGGGCTTGAAATTGGATGATCTTATAGACCCTTCCAAGCCAAATTATTGTATGATTCTCTTTCTTTTAAAGAATGAATTGTGTCATGATAATTTATAGAAAATCAAAATCTAAGTTCTGAATCATGCAGATTTTCCAACTATCATTCATTGTCTGAAATTAATAAGTATTCTTTTTTATTAGCGATGACTATGACAGCTCTTGGGGTACAAATTTTAATCAGAAAATGAAATAGTGATTTGAATATAAAATATGCTATTAGTATTTTTTTAATTCTCTGTATTATGGGTTAAAGTGTTTCATAATTTTAATTACAGATTGGTGGACATTATAAATACATGGGTGAACAATCCTATTTATCCAAACAAAGGACAAAGTCTTAAATAACTGAAATTGGTAATACCTTCTTTACTGAGCTCAATATCAAGGTGGTAGTCCTAAACTAAGAGCAGTATATTAAAATCTTCCTATTTTACACTTTATTTTTCTTTCTGAGTTTAGGAAATTCAGCACAACTTACCAAGTTGAAGGGGAAAATTGATTTTTAAACTAAATGTTAAAAAACTACTACAGCTGTCACTGCACGTATTATGACATATTTAAGCACTTTGGGGCAATAAAACTGCATCTAATGGAAACAGGAGAGAGTCAAAAAGTGAAACCAGACAGACACAAACAGCTAAGCTTAATTTAACACCATATGTGAACTGAGAAGTACTGACTAGCATGTCATGAAAAAAAAATGCCTGAGGAAGTCTCTTTGAATAGAAGTCTCTTTGCTTATCAGTAGTGACTCATCCACTCGAGTTTCATGAGGTTTTTACTTCATTATTTCCACACTGAAGGATTTAAAAGAAGATTGTTGTCCTTAATACTTAATATACTAGATACCTAGTATAGTGAAATTTCTAATTTTTTTTGAGACTCTGGACTCAGAATTCTTCAGTGCATGACTCATCTTCCACCATAAAATGAATTCAAGTGAAAGTCTCATTCTGCTTCTATTGTGAAGGTAAGGTTAAATCAAAATACATTGTTTTCAAGAAGACCGGATTTTCATACTCTATCTGAAATTTTCTATGCTTTAACTGTTCTTTGCAACACCCACATGAAAATTGGCAGAAATGGTCAGAAAGACACGTAACAGGAAAATTCTGACTACAGGTGTACATAGTATCAGCTATTTCATATGTCTCTCTTAAAATTCTTTTGAAGAAGGCATATCGAAGTATGTGCTTAAGATCCTTATGCTGTGATTATTTCTGATTTGTGCATTTATTCTGCTTCTTCTAGTTTCCAAGGTCTTGAAATTTCAATGTAGACTTTT
>VWZD01007807.1:73245-110880 GCA_013396695.1 Sakesphorus luctuosus | reverse complement strand
GATACAGATAATCAGCTTAAAAATCATTCATCCTGAAACTCAGAACCAGGCAAGAAGTAATGGATAAGTCTTTTTGCTTTGTCATAGATGATACATGTAAGAATTGTAACCAGTAAATCCATGGATGTGAAGGATATGAATTTCACTTCATACATCCCACCAATTATCATATATTATGAATATTGTCTTGGTTTACCTCTGCTAGAATTAAAAATTGTGACATAATGAAATGAGATATCAAGCTTTCAGACACTGAAAAGATACTAGAAAGCCCTAATCCAGCTTCAAATCGGTTAATGAGATCCCTTCTATATTATATAAATGGGCTCTTTTAAAGTGCAGATTGAAATTAAATTGAAGCATTTAGAAATTTTTTTCTTTGCATTCATGATTTCTCATCCTCATACAAAATAGAAGAGACCACATAGTGCAATAACTGTTAAAACCCCAAGGCTCTGATTTATTTTAATTGCTTGGGCAGTCTAAGGCAGGCACTTTCCAGAACAAGAATGTGGAATGATCACCTAGTCTGGGACTCATCATCTAGGATGATTCGTTAGTGTCTTATGAATTCGACAGAGGAGGATGAATATAAAGCCAAATCCACAGTCTAGAGAGACTCTGATTCTTTCATAGTTTGGCACTCTGACATATGAATCTAATTTATCAGGGTTTTTTTACATCATTTTACCCTGTTTACACCATGGCTTCCTTTCTGTTGGCCAGGATAGCTAAAACCTATTCATTTCTGAATGAATTTTAGTAAATAATTTCTCCATTTGACTTATGAATTTCTTCTTATGTGTTCAAGAGATGATTTCAAAACCTTTTGGAGGTACTATATCAAGTAATCAGGCGTTTATGCTTGTCATCAAACAATTTCATAATTAAGATGCAGGGAATACATGCCAGGAATTTTGAATCAACTAACAGAGATGAAACAAGAGGTAAAAAAACTTCAGCTGAAAATCTTTCAACATGGGCATCTAGGTGGAGTTTGTATTAGAGTTGTGTATGCTTTTGTCATGGTATTAAGAGCTTTTTTATTAACAAGGTAAGTAATACATTTTATTTCAAAATCAGAGCTTTATTCAACCACTGTTTTTTGGGTTTTTTTACATTACAAGCTAAAAAGTTTGGACAAAGTTCATCAAAGTATATGTAATTTTCAAAGAGACTTAATTTCTCCCTGAGATAAATTCATGTTCATTTACAGACTCATTGTCTGTGTTATGTACGATGTTGCAATTTTGAGTATTTTACTTTCTGTTATTTGATTGATTCAAAATGCAAATTAAAAGAAGCAAAAATATTACATACTTCCAAAAAAGAACACCCCAAATACTGATAACTTTTAGTTGAACTCAAATATTCTGAAAAAAATTTACCTTGGATTTGATTTCTACTGGTTTTTGCCAATTTTCTTTTTGCAAAAGTTATGTCTAATCTTGGCAGTGACATTCCTATCTATAGTGAGTATTAATACAATGCATCTCATGACAGAGATTGTACCATTAATATTTATATTTTCTATAGTCTAGTATAATTTACTCACCAAAACACATGGTGGAAAATAGTTTTCTAACTGACTGATACAGAATGTATTAAGCCAAAATCCATTGAAAGACTCCCATTACCTTCAGGGGAGCCCTTTAAAGATTCAGTGCATATTTTTAACCTCTATGTCTGCTGCCAGCCAATATGTACTAAGAATGAAAGAGACATCTAAAACACAACCAGATATACTGCCTGGATCAAAGGAGCATGTTTCACATGCAGCCCATTCCACAGCACCCTGTTTTCCCATGGGCTGCTGTGCTTGGCATCAATTCTTTGTGCTGTGTACTAACCCTTTCTTTTTTTGTGCCTTTGCCCATTGAGTAGAAACATTTTAATGTGTCCAGAGCAGAGTTCTCAAGTAACCTCCTAGGACTGAAAGCAGCACATATACTGGGCAAATACCTGGTGCTTTTAGTCTGTTATCTGAAGCCAAGGTGGCTTGATAGGTTAGGAATAACATAACCAGTGGAGCTGGGAAATACACTTTGACTAGGACCCTCCTAGGTGACACAGCAGTTGTTGCAGCCTCGTAAGTTTTCTTCCCCTGTCTGATCCTACACTCCCTGCCAGCCAGTGGGAGCTGATGAGGCATTTACCTATTATAAGATTCTTAGTGTCAGTGCCTGAGATTTAACCAGACTGCACCCAAATGAATTAGATAGAAAGGGATATTTTGAAATGCTTTGTATTGCTTTAACTTTGGAGACTGAAAAAGACCTTTTTTAAAGATTCTGTCATTCCCCTGCTTACAGAAGTACTTCAAATATTCTGCCACTGCTATAGTTTCAGTGCCCTGCTGCAATTTGCCATTTGTGACAAAGTTCAATAAATAGAATGTGTAAAGTACATCAAAATTATATTTAAGAATCCTCTTCATCTGCAGAAGATGTGGTTATCAGCTATATTGCACATTTAGCTCCAAGGGTTCTGATTATAATCAATAACTAATCAGAAACTAACTTACACAAATGAAATCCTGAATAATATACTACTGAGTCATAACTTCCCCCAGTACATAAATACTAACCATTTTATTGAAAAAAAAATGTAGTTAGCATTTTTTTCCATTTTTATTGTGGCATCTTTTTCAGAAACGAATTTTGAAAGTAAATTTACAGCAGCAGCCTCTGCTTTCAAAAGCTCTGTATCTCCAGTAGTGCACCCGCTTTAATAAGAAATGTTGGACAAGTGCCCTCTCAAAAGCATGGTGCGGGGGAGAACATCCAGATGGATCTAAAGGGAATGGAAGATCCAGGGGTAGAAAACATCTCTGAAGTGGACAAAAACGAAGCAGAAATCCATCTGCAGAACATGCAAGCTAACACTTGTCTCAGCTCGGAAGCATAACTCAAATGTTCTGGGAGAAAGTATGGTGAATAGAGTTATTTATGGATGTCAAGGGATGAAAGTTTTGCCTATAAAGAAAACCCACAGACACTCCAGTGAGGTAAGTACCAACAGTGTAATAAGATTTAATGCTACCATCAAAAGGGAAATAAAATGGAAAACTTTTTGATCACACTTTCTGTAGTGAGGGCAAACTGCAGGAATGACCTTTACTGCTAATGCCAAAACATTGAGCCAAATTCACTCCTGTTGTGACAGTGCTGAATTCCAGCAAATTATGCCAAGGATGACCTTGGTCCATTCTGTTTACCTGTCTCAGCTATAATACCCAACAGTAGCCAGAGCATATTGTTTGAAGCAATAACTTTTAACAGTCCAGAGGTGAAACACAAATTAAAAAAAAGTCCCCCACAAAAGCCCCCCAAAACCAGCCAATCTTACTGACCATTCAATTCAACTTAGGTTTAATTGAAATGGCAGCAACAATCTGCAGGTAATTCCTGATCAAGAAATGGCTTCACTGTCTGCCCCAAACACAACAGCACAAATCAAACATTTCACTACCTGAGAACAAAGCAAACAGAAAATTTCTTATTTCTTCTGAGTACTCTGAAAGTAAAACTGTAGTATCTAACAGCTTCTGAAAACTATTTGGTTTATGTTTTTAACTGTTTCATGGATAGCTTTTATGTCATCTCTTATTTGGTTTTTGTACCTCATGGCGGGAGAGAAGAAAATCTTCAATAATTCCCCAAAACATCAAGAAGTCATAGCAGGCTTAGCTCATATAGTTCAAACTAACAGTAAAGTGATGGTAACAGTGCACTGATAGTAACTACTCAGTCATTCTTCCCCTAAATTCACCCAAAAAATCTAAGGTCACCTGCAAGAGGAAGGATCAGCACTGATGGACCCCAGCACCTGCTAAATATTTTTAATATTTTTTCCAGAGGACCTTACTAACCAAGGTCCCCTGGAATGATATTTTTGCAGGTGCTGGAGTCCATCAGTGCTGGTCACTTTTCAAACATCATTTCCTAAGGGCACAGGAGCAGGCAATTCCCAAATGCGGAAGGCAAGCAGGTGAGACAGAACACAAGCAGGTGAGACAGAAGGCCAGCTTGGCATGGCAGGAATCTTCTCTTGGAAATAAGGCAAAAAAGGAAGGTGTATGCCCAGTGGAAGCAAGAGCAAGTGACATAGTGTCTTGGGTTGAGCTGNTCCGGCCATCCCTCCTGGGATGGCACAGTGCGTCCTCCTGGGACCACAGCTTGAAGGAACTGCCTAAGCCAATCCTACTCAGGCTTTTATATTTTGAGATGATTCAGAATATGGTGTGGAATATCATTGGCCAGTAGTAGCCAGCTGTCAGCTAGCCCAGCCTAGCTCTAGTCAGCTGATAATTTAAGGCCTACTCTGAAATCTGAAACCTAAATTTAGGCCTATGCCTTGCTACCAGGGAATTCAGAGATTCTACTTGCTGCTGTAGGGAGAAAATTTGTGTGGCCAGAGTGCTACTGGAGCTGAAGCTGGCCAGAAATGTAGGGGACAAAAAGAGGTTTTTTCCAAATATATTAATGGCAATAGGCAGTGTAAAAATATCATTGTCCCTTACTAATTTATAACACTACTTAATTACCAAAACTAAAGGTTACATCCAACCCAAGGATCATCTTCCCACAGAACCTCCTTCAGATCTGCCCCTTGGCATGTCTCCCCTGGAATTGAGTTAGAGGTCTCAAGACCCCTTACTTCTTCACCACCTCATCTTCACAGCACATCCCTTCTTTGGAGCTTCTCCAAGGTCTTTGGGCCTTCTATTTCTTTGACTAAAATGACTAAAATGGTATTTTATTTTAACTATAATATGTACTGTTATTCTAGTCCTGGTTGCTCTCTCATTCTTAACACAGAAATTCAGGAATGTAGCACAAAGTTAAAGTGGTTAGAAACTGTTAGGTGCTACCTCAAATATGAGAAGCTATACAGCTATATAAAAATCTCCAAATACACAAAATCCTAAGGCATCACTGTGATACTGTAGTTCACACGGAAGCATACCACAGTGCTTTACAGACTTGTTCCTAGGGCTTCACCAAAGACAAATAGTTGCTTCAGTAATAGCAGTGCATAACTTGGGACAGTGCCAACTTGAAAATAGCTACCTTCATGCTCATTGTTGACCAGAATATTACATCAGTATTTTAGAAATCTGAGAATGAAAACTTAGCCTGATAGCGTTCTATTCAAAGTAAGAAGTTTGTTTGTTTGTTTGTTTTTCAATTCAGATAAACTGTTTCTGCTTTATTTGTCCCCAAAATAAAAAGCCTGGGCCACTGATTGTCCTCTGGTTTCTGGCTCCCACAGAGTTAAAATTGTCTCCCTGTGTTGTACAGATTTTCCACTGGGAAGTCATGGGACCAGCAGCAGCTCACAATACTGACTCAGAAGACTTCCCAAGACCTCAATATTAGGATAAGGTGCTGGGTAGCAATTCAAACAATAGCTCTCTGGCAGCCATTGACTACAAATCAGAAGGCAAGGAGCCTAGAAGCCCCACCATCCTTGCTTCAAACTCCTCAGACTTCCCAGTCTTTTTTTTAGAAAGAAAGAAAGACTTTCTTGTTCTGCAGGCTCTTACACACCAAAGGAAGTCCACAGAATAAGGCCACTGCAGCCCTCTGTGCTGAATGCCACAGGGACCAGGAAAATCATGGAAAAAAAAATGTGCAGGCTGTTTCAGGATTGGCCTGTCATTCAATGAAACTGCATTGAAAGATTTTCATAAGGTAATTGGCCTTCATCAAAAATAAACCTTCTTACTCTAAAATAAACCTTTTTCAATGCTTCATTAGAGAAAATTCTGGTAATCATGATTTATCACTAAAGGCAAAGTAATGCATTTACCAAACATCTCTCTTGATCCAATCTGTGTACAAGAGACTCCAAATAGACCATTTTTACCAAAGTTCAAATTTAGTAGTGTTCATTAATCTTACAGTACTGGATCCTTAGGTCTCAATACTTTAAGCAGACAGTCTTCTCATCTAAGAAACACATCAGTGTAAACTATGAACTCCGTATTTATCCTGCCCTTGTTATGCTACTATAGAATCATTCTTAAAGAATTAATTACGAAATAGTATTTCCAGAGTTTCTACAATCAGAAGACAAGAACTCTGAGCTCCTAAACATCTTTATTTTGTATTTTTTCAATGATCTGTCTCCAGTGATGTGCTTTTGATCTACCTCACACCAGTCTCAGCCTGTGATCCTACTCCTGTGAAATCTTGTCACCTACTAAAAAACACACACATCAAAAGAATCCTTAAGAAACATGCGCATAATTGTGTCAGGCAGATGTATGTAATAGGACAGAATAGAAAGTGGTTTTCTGGATACTGAGTTTTCTGAGATGTAAAACACAGAGATCTGTGAAAGGACAATGCAAACTTTGGTCCCTACTGTTTTATCTCATTTCACAAAGACATGTCTATCAAAAACCTCAGTGATTTATTAGACTTTCTAGTGAGAATTCAACAATGTTGTGTTAGAGTTCATTACAATGGAAATTTCTGTGATAAAAACAAACATCCACTACTAAAACAGGTCAAAATTACTTCTAAAGGAAATATTAAAATAACTTCTGTTAGATGAGTGGTAAAAAGTAACAAGAAAGTGTAAAGGAAAAATAGACTTTTCATCTTGTGAGCACCATAAAGTTCATAACAAAGCTAATCTAGAATTATTACATCATAAACTAAAACTACTTCTGAATCATCTTCTCTGGGTTCATTTCTGTTTAAAATTATTTAAGTTCTTTAGAATGGAAAGGTGTCTTTTTAAACTAGAACAGAGTGTAAAAGCTTACCAAGTAGAATAGCCAAACCAGACTGAGAATATATAAAATGTCCCATTAACTTCCATAAGGAATTAACACTGTAACCTGGAGGTGATTTTATAAATACCAATGGTGTTAATTGTTCAATTTTAACTGCATTGTTTCACATTAATCTCACTAATCTCACTGGTAATGTTATTATTTCATAAATATATACTCTCTCCATCTTCTCTTTGTTGCCAAATACCCCAGTTGTTGCACAACAGGAGCTGTCTGTTGGAGCCTGGAGTCAGGTCTAGCCTTCATAGTGTTGAGGCTGTTTATCTAGCAATAGTACAAAAATCTCTGAAATATGAAAAACTGAAAATGTAATCACAGAATCAAGTTGATGGGTTGCTACCAAATAAATGCAGCAGAGTTACTCTGCTATATATTTTCATATTTATTTCTGCAGAGCAATCAAATAAAGAAGTTATAAACGAATGGTAACGTGCTCACAAATTTTAGCACAGAATCCAGGAATCATGTAGAAGGCCATGAGGTTTTCTTCATATTCCATTCCCAACATAGTTTCTGAGGTATTTCTGACCCTAATATGAATTAAAGCTTCTCTTGACTTGAAATCACATTGTTATATCTAACTTTTCAGTGGGGCAATTTCTGGAAATTGCATGGGAACAAAAAGTTACCCATAAGGTTCTTTGAAGGCACATAAATGCCTAAGAATATCCTGTCCATTTTTGTGAATTGGTAACAAAGTCACCTTCAGAGGAGTGAATAGCATGGAATTAGACAGACACAGGATAAGAAAATAGAAAGGATGTTAAACAAGTACTTAAGCCCAGCCTGTACAAATGAAATCAATGAACGTTTACCTACAACAGAAATTAGATTTACCAGGACAAAAGAGAAGAAATTCAAAAGTATCTTGATAACAGAGTTAATTATTATTAAAAGGTTTGAAACTTGCACTTGATAACACACTAAGATCAGAGTGTATACATTCAAGTCCAAGGTCACTAAATAGAGTTAGAAAACAAATTAATTTACTGGATATTTTTATGAGTTTATTAAGCCCAAGAGAAAACATTAAAGCCTGGAACATGGCCAACATCATTAGTTGCAGAAGAGCAGCAATACATTAGGAATTTTCACATGCCTTAACCCCAGCCACATTTGTTGTAAGAGATCACATAAAATAGATTTCATTTATGTCATTTAATTTCCTATAAATACCTAAGTATTCACTATGGCTAGAAACCAGAGAATGAGCCTTCCTCAGGGTGGCAGTCCTTGTTGATATGCATCAAATTATTCTTATTACTGGCAAGCCAGGCTCAGTTTTTCACTAACTTCCATATGTTCTTCAAGAAAAGGCTTGGAGAGAGCTATTAATGAGAAAATGAGAGTTGCTGACTTCTGTTGAGCTAAAACTGGTTCTGGTGCTGATGTAAATTAACTAGTTGAGCTAACATTACTTCTATTACTACAAAGTAATAATCAAGTAATCAAAGAGTTAGATTCTACTATGTTAGCAGAATAAGAAACACAGAACTGCTCAAATTCATGGTTTACATATTCTTTCCCACACTTCTTCCTCCTTCACATCTGTGACGTGGTTTTGATGAAGACAGAAAAAGTGCAGCAGACCACTGTCTTGTGGGAACTTCACATCAAAAGAGAATTTACCTGTCATGGGGCAATTCTTAACATCTCATTTACTTGTGAAATCTATTCCTTTTAAACTAGGTGATATCATTTGGTTCACAGAAGTTTGAGGTGAAACACCATCAGAGTTTTTACTAGGGTAGATGTAAATTATAAGATGTTTAGTGCTAACTTGGTGGTAGTATTTACTTTTGTTTAAGTCTTTATCTAAATTTTCAGAGTAAAACTTGTGTGGGACTACAGACAATTTGTCCTAACAGTAACCAAGGGCTAGTCAATGGCATTTTCAGCATCTCTACATTGCAAACTACTGAAATTTGAACTAGATTTTCAAAGGCTTACTCAGACATGCAGGAGAACAGTAGCTGCAACAGCACAGAGCTCAGCTAAAGTGAAGCCTAATCCACTGAAAAACTGCCTGAGAAAAAGGATAATTTAGCCTCGATGGTGCTCCCTGCTACCATGCCTGGACAGCTCCCAGTGCCATGCTAATTAACTTAAAAATGGCTCACTAGAGGTGTCTGCACTGTATTTTTCAGGAGCAGCATACCAGTAGCAATATGAAAAAGCATTTTTTTGAATAAAAATGGATATACACAGTGATTTGAGAAAGCCTTGTACTCATGCTAAATGAGCATCCTCAAAAAAACAACATATCATACATCTTTCCTGATGTGAATTCTAATTAGACATTAAGCAGGTTGAAGAAAAGATTGTAGGTAAAACTTTGCCATGTTTAAAATTCATGTGTATGCCAAAAGATTAATTTAATATGAGATATACAACTATATGTAGACAGAAATACAACTTTTGTGCTATACATTTTTTACTTCAATAAAAACCTGGACTGTGAGAGTGAAGATAAATGTTCAGCCAAATCATCTATAGCAATCTTAGCTTTATATGTAGATGGTTTCCCTTAGCAAAATACAGGCTCTGTTATTACAGATTAGAATTAGAAACCAGGAATGACACAAAATGTACTAGAAACCTATGGAAGACTGACTCTACAATTGATGTGACAGAGTAGAGATCAAAACTGAAAGCCATTTTCTACTCCAATGCCCAAAATACAAAAAGCAGAAGAAAGACACTTCCACAAAATATCAGAAGTGATAAGAGCACTCATACAAAGAAGAAAACAGGTGTAGAAGAATTAGGCTACATTTTAGAAAAAAAAATATAGATGGCAGAAAAATAAGTGAAAGGAATTTCAAACACTTTTTTTAAATAACATTAATTCCAAATATACTTTCCAAAGAGTAGTACACCTTTTCTGTCAGAGGAGACCAGACTGATGAGGAACTCATCAAGTGGCAGAAATATTACAAGCGCTGGGTGGATGAGGACGCAGAGGTCCAGGAACCCGGGATACCTATGCAGCGACTGAATCGGGACCATGGGGGCTTCCGGATGGACACTTCCCCAGTTTAACCCTTAATATGGCTTCCCTGGTTATTTTTCCCTTAGTCGTTCCTTGTCCAAGTTTCTTCTTCCCACAACCCCCTAGAATTTTCCCGCCTCATTCTCCTATTGGTCCTTTTGCCGCTCCTCCCCTCCCTCCTTCCCTTCGTTTGCATGTACCCAATGAAGTGCGTGACTCCTCCCCATCTCCACCCCTCTTCCCCGCCCACATCCGGGGTATTTGCGCGTGCCCCTTATAAGCAGGCGGGCGCCATTAAAACTGGCTTTTCCTCGTGGACTCCTGGTTGGTGCGGACTTATTCCGTTCAGGGGGGTCGCCGGGCCGGGGGCATGAGGAGCTGACCCAAGCTTCTGAGGAGCCTGATCCTAGGGAGCGCTGCTTGCCGCTTTCTTAGCCTTGCTCCTGGAAGCGAAAACCCCTCCACTGTATCAGTGGAAAATATTAATCCGCTGATACTTTTCTTAAAAGTCAGCTTATTCAGATGTCAATTTGCTCACTTGTTTACTGGTTTTTCTGTTTAGCCATATCAGATATCAAAGCATGAAAGTATAATGAATTAAAATAATGGTGATGATATGGAAAGTAAATTACCTTAAATACATCAAAATGAATCTTTAATTAAAACATAATACATGAGAATGTGTAATGCTAAGGAGTTAATGTGCACACATGCACTGGAGTGATTTTGAGTTCCTGAGAGCTCCTTTTTTTTTTTTTTTGGTAGACATAGGTACTCTACTTCAGTTTCACCTTTGTGATTCATCATAAGTGTTCATAAGTTCAGGTGTTCTTTGAAGTGTACAGATTCTTGACCTTTGTTCCTGAATTTTGCTGCTAAATTCACATATATATATAGATGAATACAGAAAATAATTTTAGAAACTTTTATTCACAAATAATTGATATCCACTATAGAAAGATGTCTATTTTATCATAGTGATAATATAATATTAATATTGTATTTATCTTTCTATTTAGAATATTTACATTTTAGGGTACTCATGTAAAAATATTTGATTGGGCAAGTAGATTAAGGAGACAAGAACATATCTTACTTTCTGTATATGTACTGTAACTGAACTGTTTTATGCCAAAAGAAAGTAATTTAACATATTCTGGTGTATAAGAACACACAGGAAATTAAATATGAAGTCTCTAGTGATTTTAGAAAAGATGGTATTAATTGAAAGAAGGGACAGGAGACCATGTATAAGGGTCTAAAGGAACAAAGGTAGGTTATTTTTTATACTGTGTAAGGTCTAGTGTAGTTGATTGTCCAAGATAGTCTGCCCATAAAAAAAGAACAATACATAATGAGGATGGATGTATCACCTAAGCACATAAGAAATGGCTGCAACAAGAAGAGAATTGTGATGCATGAGGAAGGTTCCTTTTTGTTCAGGTCCCTCTTCTCTGCCTGGCTTTGAAAATGAAGGAAATTTATTCTACATTCACTAAAATGCCATTACAGAAACAAATGTTAAAGAGGTCTAAATACTTACATTTTATAACTTCTTTGTTTTCCTTCTTTTTCTTTCTTTGTTTTTCTTCATTTTATTTGAAGGGCATTCCCTTAATGTTGACAGAAAATAAATCATTTGGAAGAGAGTGAATTTGGTTTATGATGAAGATGAGCTAAGAAAGATAAGAAAACTATTTTATAAAGAAACAGATTTACATACTATTTAAGGAAGTAGTATTAGTTACACTGATGGCCAAAGTGTCTGCTTTGTTATAAATAAGAGATGGCCGAAAGTAATGCATATCTGAAAATCGTGGTTTTATTCCTTTGAAGAAATCAAGATATACTGGTTTCATATTGAAATAATTCTCTCAGTGCTGTTGCTATACATTCAACAAAAAAGAATAGACAATTTGGCACTTGTTACAAATGTTTAGTTTGACGTTCACAAAAAAATAAACATTCCAAACACACTAACAGTTTTATCTGTGAGTAGCAAATTTGAAAAGGAGTGGGAGGCTCACCAATGCAAAGTGTTTCAGGACACTGGAAGGATTCTTATCGGTTAGATGGTTTGTTTATTTGTCTTAATGATGTAAAAAAACCCTTCTATTATAAAGTCATAAAACATCCTGAGTTGGAAAGGACCCAGAAGGGCCATCAAGTCCAACCCTTAGCCCTGCACAGGACCATCCCCAAGAGTCACACCATGTGCCTGAGAGTATTATTCAAATGCTTCTTGAACTCTGTCAGGCTTGGTGCTGTAATGACTTCCCTGAGGAGCCTGTTCCAGTGCCCAACCAACCTCTGGGTTAAAAACCTCTTCCTGATATCCAACCTAAACCTCCCCCTACTCAGCTTCATGCCATTTCCTCAAATCATATCACTGGTGATGAGAGTGAAGAGATCAGTACTTGCCCCTCAACTTCCCCTCCTGAGAATGTTGAAGACTGTGATGAGATCTCTCCTCTTCTCCAGGCTGAACAGACCAAGTGACGTCAGCGGCTTCTCATGAGCCTTCCCTTTCTTGTTAGAAAGAATATAAGAAAATAGTAAATATAGGAAATAAAAGTTGTATAGATTGCTATAGCCTTAAATAACAGGAAATACCTTTACAGCA
The DNA here is from genome assembly GCA_013396695.1 of Sakesphorus luctuosus. Taxonomy (NCBI): domain Eukaryota; kingdom Metazoa; phylum Chordata; class Aves; order Passeriformes; family Thamnophilidae; genus Sakesphorus; species Sakesphorus luctuosus. Next base: position 98,457 of record VWZD01007807.1, on the reverse strand, counting down.
TGTCATAACACAAGAAGACTAAGATTTTTTAAGTGGCCTAGAATGTGGAAATTATTTCTCTACTGAGAATATGCAGCAAAACTACTAGTCTGTAATTCATTTCCAGAAGGAATGATATGGAATTATTCCTTGGATAAATGAACTGCTGCAGTTGAACCTGCACCTGAGAAACCAAAGAACTGGTGTTTGTGTGTACCTCCAGGAACACTCTTGAGGTACTGATGATTCACACAGCTAACAAAATAACAATAAAGGCATCAACTCAGGAGAAACACTGGGCATCATTTTGGCACAAAACATCTATGTGCCATAAAATCATCCCCTGTCAATGCCTTTCCTTCAGGGAATTACTTGTACTATTCTGGTGGCCAGTGTTAGCATAAAGTGTGATGTAGCATACATGCCAGCTCAGATATGGGTGTTTTATCACCCACTCAGCGGTGAGGTTGTGAATCTACTCACTGCTGAACCCAGGTGAAAGATTCAAATAGTCTGTACCAAAGCCAAAGCCACAGGACAGAAGTATGGAACTTTGTGCTTGAGGGTGTCACCCAGACAATAGTGTATCATTCAGGGCAACTTTCAAAGGGTTCAGAGGAGCAATCCAGTTCACAGGTAACTGATAGTTCCAATTTTTATCTAAATGGTCTTTTTCGTCAGCAACTTTCAAAACTGAGGAAGGAAATATCTTAGTAGATACTCAACCTGGTTTAAAGTGCTGTAGAAAAATAAAATGTTACTATATTTAGAAAAAAAAAAGTGGGGGTCTTTGGTGAATAACAGAGAGAAGGGAAGGTTCAAATGCACATCTACCTGTGTTCTGGAGATTGAAATCTGGAGTTTCATGACAAAGTTGATCCAGTAACCTTATCTACTGCTTCCATGAACCTATCCCAAATACATCTGTGCATTTTTATTCCAAAGAATTTTCAAGAAACAGCAATGGATCAGCATATTTACTAAAGGTCAAAATATACATAATCCCTGTGAGAAAATCAGAGATACAAGAGAAGTATCAATTTCCACCCATGCTTTATAAGATATTGCATTTTCATCATCTGTTGTGTGTTTGCACTATGTTGTTTATTTCCCAGCAATAGAAAGCACTGTAAACATGGTGCAAAATAAGGTACTGTACTTAGACTGTATCTATCCAAATAGAATTCTCATTAATCTTTCGTTGTTCAGAGAAGACATATATTTTTGTACTTTTAAAGTTTGTGCTGTGCTTAGGAATCCGAACTGTATTGATTTATAGTTAATCATACTCATTTCTGTTACCATTGCTTTTAATGCAAGAGGTCCCTTCAAGGCCTCTATATTTTCAAATAATTTCTGATAACGTTATATATTCAAGATTAATTTACTCCATGTACACTTAGGACTTTAAAACAGCATGTATTATAAACTTTTGGCATTTGAAGAGATAACTTCATAAAAACAACTGCAAAAAAAATTAAAATGTCTAAATTTTTAGTCAGTTTCACATCAGTCTTTTTAGTTGTGTCCCTTTTCTTGACTCCTTTACCCTTGTTCAGCTTCTCAAAGTGGATCAACACTTTTCTAACAACTATTCCACCCTCCACTACATCACCTTTCTTTATAACTTGAGCTTTATATGAGCGCAAAAAGATGGACTGAGGCTTGGGTCTGGGAACAAAATGCTTATTCTCAAATCCCAAGGTACCTGATGAAAAGAAACTGCCTAAAACATGTCATCTTGGGCTCCAAGGAAGTCACAGGAATCATGATCTTCAATATGAGTCTGGGATATAGAATATTTTGAGTTCACTCCTTCAATTAATCAGGTGAGTGAAAGGACAAAAAGAAGGGAGAAAAAAATGGAGACATTAATTTCCATAAATTACAATATGTAAGACACTTTTTTCTTTATTTATTTTCTGAAAAGATGCTGTTACTCTTGTGTTTTGGACATATAGCATTCATTCTATGTATTCTTTAAAGTATTTAGCACAATGAAGCTTCATTAATCCAGATCATCACTACTGTAAAGAAAATTAATGAAGATAATAAGTAAATATTCCTCAGGAACTTCAAACATGGTGGGGTTTTGTTGGGTTCATTCTCACAAGTCATTCTTTATGGTCATTATCTGCAAGCAATTCTTCTCACAAAGGAAAGGCCTATGGTTGAAAATTATTCAGATGCCAATTGTGAAAAATTAATTCATAGCCTATAATTACAATGATAATGACACCATCAGTAATCATAAATCAACATTATGACTGCACGATCACTGATTATTGTAGCACCGGGCTTTTGCTTAGTACCCAGTAATATTTTAAGAGCTATATGGCAAACTGAAAACATTGGCAAAGTAAACTTTACTGCAATGAGGCTGCTAATTTGCAATGTAATGTTTCTTGAAATATTTTCTTGTTTATCGGTTTTCTCATAAAAGTATAGTTGCACAGGCTGCTTGCGAATAATTCACTCTAAATTATTCAAATGTGATAGCATCACCCTTTCTAAAACAGAACTAATTACAAGAATGGACTGGAGTCTTCTATAATCTGGAATATTGTTTTTTAATCTAATTCTGTTTCTCAGATAATTACTCAGAATCAATCACTGTCAGGATTATAGCCATAATCAGATTGGATTTAGAAGCTGTTGATAATATCTCAGAGTCCAATTTCTCCCCACACTAAGGAGATCAAATCAATCCAGCAACAGAGAATTACATTAAGATTACTCTAAATATAGTTTGCATGCATCACTTTACATTTTTTCATCTTGGGTTTATATTCACTTTACTTGAAATAAATATGTCCATACCAAACTTTACATAGTATTTTAAAAATAAACCAAATGATTCTCAATTTATCTGAATAGTGGCTTGCATTACAAGAACTTCAGTGCTCTTTCCATGCCCAATGCTAATTTATGATTCAAAAGGACAACCCTATAAGTCCCAAATATTTGTTTCTCTTTGACCCCTGAAAGAACATCAAGAAAGGTCTGTTAAACCAATTATTTGCTAAGTATGCCAATATATTTGATAACCCACTGTTACTAAACCTATAACAACTATGTATTTAGTAATCTGTATTTTAAAAATTGCAATGAATATTCTTTCTTAAAAGGATATAAAAATATTTATTTGGCTTTGAATTTAAACAAAAGAAAAGATTTCTGGTTGCATTTTCCAAGGAGAATAACAATCTAAGTATGTATTTGGAAGTAGTCCAAGTTTCTCAGGAGAAAAATAATTAAACTTAGTAAGCAGAATAGTATTAATGACACCACCTTACTGAAATCGGGCTAGAAGATTAGTTTCATATTTTTCCTCTACTTAATTGGGTTACTGGATTCAGAAGTTTACAGGATTCAGAAGTTAATTCTTCAAGCTCTTTCTGCACTCTTCCAATGACTTTCTATCTTCCATTGCCCTATTCTTATACAGAAATGAGTTAGCAATTCACTGCTGCCTTATATATGATTTTTAAAAGACAAGGACATGTGGTCAATTGCAAATCTGCCTGAATATTACTGGTTTATTTTTTTCACCACGGAAATTGTTGGCAAGTTTGTTGATCTTCATCTGAGTGAATCATTTACTCTATGTTGCCTCCTCAACAAATATTTTCTTTCCACATAGCAAGGAGAAGATAAAAAAGGGCTGGGAATGAAAAGGAAAAACAAACAAAATAAATAAATGTTCCAAGAAAGATAACAAAAGTAAAGTATGTAGTAGTAGAGAAGAAGCTGATACATATGAAGCACAAAGATTAATTCTAGAAAAATGGGAAAAGATATGTATCTGTCAAGTATATAGGCACAAAATCTACCCTGCATTATGCCAATTTTCACAACCCTCTGTGTAGTTGCTAGTAGGTGTAGTAGCCCCATTATGCACTTCAAAATCCTGTCAGGCATCTGTTTCCCTTTTATGAAAGTAAATACTTTGAAAATCCTGTCTAATATATCAATATAATTCTGAAATTTTTATATTCAAGGAAAATTGCAAAATTATTTAGACCACTCAGTGGTCACTGTTAAGTCAGAGTGAAGGTGAAACTATATCCAAACTAGAAGCATTTTGAAGATAATAGGATGAGATATATCAGATATGTATATGGATATATATTCTGAGAATTTGCCAAGTAGATATTAACAGGTTACATTGTTTCTCTCCATGCCTTTAAAGACGTTGCATATGCCCTACAACTTACAGTAAACACGGTAGTTATCTAACTGTGATGACTATTGTCCCACAAATTATAGCCCAGGGTCCAGTATCTGCAGAGGGTAGCACTTAATCAGGCAGCTGCTTCTGCTGACATCACATGTTGCCCATAATGTGCAGGGTTACACATGGCTAAGTACAATTTACAAAGACAGGAGGGAAAGAACTGGCTCCGCAGTCACTGTTCCCTTGGAGCATTCATTTACTCCTTGAGTAGCATAGCAGGTCAAGCAGTCTTTCTTAAAAAACGATTTGGTCTAGTTGTCTCCCCAGACTGGGATAAAATTTAAAGAAAAATGTAAATTCCTTCCCACATAAATATTCTAATATAGGTAAATTTCTAGCAAATGCTGCTTCAGTAAGGCTCCAACATTCCCTATCAGTTCACCTTATGGATTTCTGTTTTATTGTAGCTGACATTAGAAAAGAATTCATAGTAGGAGTGTCATGAAATAAAACAATATGATTGCTCTAGCTACATCAAAATAAAATATTTCAATTATTTTTGGGGGAAAAAAGGCCAGTGGAATTGATGCAGGTGTGTCGATCTTATTGAATGCATGAACCTTTTCCCACTGTAAAATTGTTCCAGTAGAGGACTTTCTATAAACTGTTAAAAAACAGTTCCCCTGAAACAAAGTACTGCTAGCTGTGTAGCTAGTGCTAATTCAAGGCAAGGGGTGTTCTTCAAAACCTTGTGATGTGGTCTTAATTTTTTGCAGGTTAAAATGGGAATAATCCTTAGAATTGACAATTTGAATATATGTAACTCAGCAGCTCTTCCTTTCATATGTTTTTCTGTATCGGTAGCAATAAAGACATGTTTAACAATAAAAACTGGCTAGACAGCATAAAAGAATTTTGCAACACATCAATATTGCATATGCAGCACATGCACAAGGTGCTGAACACATAAGGCAGTATTCAGAAGAACCAGTAAGTTTACACAGACAAGATGTGTTTTCACACTGTTACATCTCAGTAAAAAAGACCCTCTGAGCCAATTACTGGCTTGGATCACTGCTTGTGGACCCAGGATGGTTGACATGTCTGTTCCAACACAGGGGTGTCTCTTCTTCTCACTTATCAGAATTCTTTTTCTGGGATCTGCGTGGTCATTGTGTAGATACATCCTCTGTCAATTAAGTTTTTAATTTTTTTTGGATACCTGAGTGATTGTTACCCAGGAACTAAAAAGCCAGTCAGATTTGGCAATCTGCATACCTGTGATTGACACTTTCTTACTTTAATCTTCTATGTCCATGAATGAAACCCGCATTTAAAAGACACAGTAGGCTCTGAGCACAGTAGACCATCTGTGTAAGCCACAAGAGCAGCCAACAACAGAGCACCCCTTCTGCGTTCTGCTATTTAAATAGATGCCTTGGGGAATAGCAGCTGAGATTTATGATGTCTCAAAGCAGTCCAAGAATCAAAGAAATGAGATGCTGAATAGTGTGATGGCAAATCCCTCAGGCTTTGGTGTTAGGTAGGATGGAGATGATGATGATGATGGTGACAGTACACTAATGAGGACAATGATTCTGTAGGCTGGGTAAGTTACCTAGAATTCCTTAATTAGAGGTGTCTAAAGCATATAACTATCTTGTTTTGTCTAATTTACTTTCTGATAGGTCATATTTAGTTATTTACTTTATCCTTCTACGACTTTTTGTCCCTAACCTTAACTAGACTCTTGAAAATCTGTGACAACTCTAGTTTGAAATAATTTTATGTCCATGTTTTCTACAACATTGACCTTTCCTCAGGACAGAAACTTATATAATATTTGCAAGCTAAACTACGTCTTACAACTTTTAGTCAATTTGCAAAGTGTGAAACTCCTTTTTTTAAACAAAACATTCATCAGATCTCATGAATCTCTGAGTCTGAGAAAAATGTGTGATGCATTTGTAACATACCAAATTTTCAGTTTTTCATGGACAGCATGTAAAGCTAAGGGAAATCCAGCATTTCTAACAATTATACTGAGACAACAAAAGACTCATATTTAAATTAGCAGATGTTATTCTAAGTGTATCAAAACCAAATAAATGTTTGTATGGACCCCTGCAAAGCAAAACTGCCAAATTTCACATTATTTCAAGGCAATACAGTTTGCTGTAATGAAAAACACAGTTAATACTTTCATATTTCCAAGACCCATATTACCATATGTTCAAAGATATATTCATTCTCTCCTAATAGTCTTTCAGTTTCAAAGGACATGGAAGTATATTTTCCGCTAAGTAATGGCAAAATTATACTTTTTCTACCAGATGAAAGAAAGCGTATTCTGAGAGAGACAAGAAAAAACACAAAGGCCTATAAAAAGCAGCCTATGTAAATGTGCTTGTGTTTCTATATATTTATTGTCACTGATACTCCAGATCTCAGTGTCACTGTAGTACCATTAGCAAAATTCCCATTTATATATGAAAATAAGATGAGACTTCTTCTGTTAGCAAACAATGTTGTGATTCTCAAAAAACAGAATGCATGCAGCTATTCAGACACATCCATATCTTAATGGAATTGTGTGGGGTGATGGCCCTTAATCAGTTGAGGGAAACACCTCAGCCCCTCGGAGGGATGCTGATAAGTGATGGTGTTACCATAGAATGAAATGTGATTAAATTAGCACGGCCTTTCTTTGACACAGCCTGTGGCACCCTGTGGACTCAAGGTGCCCACCCCTCAGGCATCCGTATCACCCCCCAGAACATTTTGACTATAGACACACAAAACCACCTGAAGAAAAAAAGTTATAAAAAGAAGTGCAGTTTAACTGCAACTTAAGGAGAAAACATCCCCCTCTGGGAGGGCAACTCATGAGCTACCCTGTCTCCCCCCTTCCATCAACATTGCAGGGGTAAGCAACCAAGCTCTTATTTTATCTTTCTATGCCTTACTAATTATAATTTTTTACAGCTCACCGGTTGTATACGTGTTCATGGGAGGCGGCTATATTTTTTCCTGTTGCTTTTCCTTTGGGTTACTGAGTGTGTTTACATGTGGTGTTGAACTGTTGCGTTTTCTGTTTAGTAATCCTCTGTTAGTTAAGTTTGTCATGGGAGTGGTATACTGCTGGGGCGGCCTGTAAACTGTGTATTGTGCCGGTGTCTTTGGGGGTACTTTGTACAATCCTGCAGCTAAATGTCATCACTGACTAAGTAACCCATATAGTCATTGTCACATACCTGTATTAATAAATGTTATTTTGGGAGCCATGATGAGGAAAGTTGTTTTGTTTTGTTTTGTTTTGCTATTAAGTATTGGCTTCAAAGCAGAGGTTAGAAATCCTTCTAGCCTGTGTTCTGTCCATAGTCGGCAGACAGTGCTGGTTTCATAAGGCTCTAATTTTTTCTGGAAATGCTTATTTAGCTCATGAGTTCTCCCCGGCTTAAGTGTTGGCTTCATATCAGAGGTCAGAAACCCTTCCAACCTGTGTGCTGTCTGTAGTCGACAGGCAGTGTTGAGAATATAAGGATCTGATTGTCTGGAAGTGCTTATAGCTAATAATTTCTTATTAATACAATTAAGACTAGAAGTCTTTGCATTTCTGTCTCCCTCTCCCTTTTCACGTGACAAATTGTTAATTAGAATTGTATTTTTTCTTATATATACTATTCAGAGGTGACACAATGGAAGAGCTTTTCAGGACACCTATGAAAGATGAACAAGAAAGGGCTTCACACGATTTTATCCAAGTTTTGTTAGGGGTTTTTGTTTAAAACATCTAGTACGTTGTATGAAATAAAAATATTTTCAGTGAAGCAAGACTAAAAAGCCACACAAAAAATTCTTTGCATTTTACATCAAAATCACCCCTGTCATTTCGTAAATACCTTCCATGAACTCATCAGCTTCAGCAAGTTTGGAAGCAATTTAAATTCCTCCATTGCTAAGCCTTCCCAAATCTTCTTTTGTTGATTAGGAAGCTATTTCTAATTTCTAGTTTAAATTTATACATTTGTATCCATTCAATTTTCTGTAAGTATCATCCTTCAGTATTTATGCCTTTACATTTATTTCCTGAATGTATTTATGAAAAATAATCATACCCTTCTCAAATTTTATTTTACTAGCCTGAATAAACCAATTCCCATTAATCTCTTTATAAACGATAAGTCCTCCATTTCCTCTAGTTATACAAGAACTTCTTTGCTCCTGTTCCAGTCTCAGTGGATTTTGTTTGTTTGTTTTAAACACAGATTGCTTAACAGAGTAGTACTGTATTCTAAACATGCTTCTGCTGAAAGCCTTGTGAAGCAACTATACAGTGCCTGGAATATTTCTTCAGAAAATATCCACACTGTATATTGCAAAAATGCCACCTTTTTCCATGGCTGAAGTTTAACTATCATTTTGCTCATTCAGATTTCTTCTTTCATCACATTAAACAGATTAACTACTTTTGCTTAAAACTAATCTTATGCTATCCATTTCAACATACATGATCTTGTACTGATCTGTCTCACTGCAATCCATCCTTTGAATATATACCATGATACCCTTGTCTTTCCCAACACTGCTTGTAAGGGTTGGATTGATGTAAATTCTACTTTTCTACATCATCAAGCTCATTAAGGAAAATATTGAACACAGATTACAAAAAAAACCCTTAGCATCCAAAGAAAATAAGATTGATCTCCTTCCTTTATAGTTAGTACCAATGAATTATCATTTTTCTCTTATCTAGCTTTTTAATCATCAGACAATAAACTCTGTGCATCCCATTGTCTTCACTTTAATAATTCCTTGTGGGCATTAAATCAAAAGCATTTCCTTAAACATAGCTACACAAGTTAATGAATTTACCATTTCCAAAGGAATCAATTATTTTAACAGGCATTAAGTTAATTTGTTAGAAATTACCCTTGATAAAACATTGTAAATTTTAGTTTACTTTTTGTTTATATCTGCTTCCTCTACATAACAGTCTCAAACTGCAATGAGTGGGTATTTCCTGGACTATCTCCCCACCACACACACTTTTTCCAAAGTAGATATTGTGGTTGGTATTTTATTTGTAGTTTTCAATGTCCTAAGTTCAATTCCCTACTAAAAAACTAACCAAAATCATTACTCCTGGATTTGCAAATTCATTTTCTAATTGTTTTAATATTTTTAAAAGGTTAGATTTCAACCAATTAGTAGTCCAAATATTGTTCTCAGAATAACACAATCACAGAACCATTTAGGTTGGAAAAGACCTCCATGATCACTGAGTCCAACCTTTGACTGATCACAATTTTGTCAACTAGACTAGAGCATCAAGTGCCACATACAGTCATTTCTTGAACACTTCTATGGACAGTGTGTCCACCATCTCCCTGGACAGTCTGTCCCAATGCTAAAGAACTCTTTTCCATGAAGAAATTCCTCCTAATAGCAAACCTGAACCTCCCCTGATACAGTTTGAGGCTATGTCCTCTCATCCTGTCACTAGTTTCCTGGGAGAAGAGGTTGACCCCCACCTGGCTACAGCCTTTTTTCAGGTAGTTCTAGAGAGTGACAAGGTCACCCCTGAGCCTCTTTTTTTTCCAAACTAAATAACCCCAACTTCCTCAGCCAATCCTCATATGACTTAGTCTCTAGACTCTCTAGTTGTGTGTCATCACAGATTTCACAGCTTTCATTAGTCAATGTGCAGTTTCATGAGTACATAGATACATACATAACATATATACATAACTGTCTGGATTAAAATTAACTATTTATTCACTCTCTGGTTCACAGAATTTCTCTAGCTTTATATACATCCTTTGTATTCGGAATGTGTTGCACAGACCTCACTTTTTATCTCCTTATGTGACTGAAAAGCCATAGTAGTAGTATTGTTATTGTTGTTGTTCTTGTTGTTGTTTCTATTTTTATTTACAAGGTGAAGAACCCCTCATTTTTAGTTCTTTTCACTCTATTCTCAGCCTCTAATCTCTTTTCCAGCTTCCTCTGAATGACTATCCATCCTTTCCTTACTGTAGAATCTCTTAGCAGTTTGTTAGGTTAGCCATCTAAGACAGCAAATATGGCAAACACAGAGTGACTTCGTAGCAGAGCACTAATACCATTTATCAGGTATTTATATATCCCTCTGTAAATACCTTCTGCTGGTTTACTCTCTGCATTTCCTGTTTCAAAGTGACCTGTGCTTGCAAGGCCATTTCAACAGGGAAATTCCTAGAGCTCTGATCCAAGTTACATAGGTAGTTTAAAAATACCCCAGAGTAACAAACAGTGAGATATGAAGCTGCCCCAACCACTGCAGTCCTGAACCCCACTCAGTAGGACTTCACTTTGTAGTGTGCTGGACATGGAATATTTTATGAAGTAGGCATTAGAATTGCAATCTGGCTAGCAAATCTTAATCAAAAAGTATATGCAGAATCTAGGAAAAAATATATCTATCATCAACATACAGTTACAAGAAATGCTTTGGATTTCATATTTTAATGGTGTCAACTGGCCTTTCTCAAGGTATGAAGATGTTATTTTGAGTTGTTTTGAATCCATGGTGAGAATGGAGATTTATCTTAGATAATAGGGACCATAGAACATTTGTTGGTCCTTATTTTGGAAATCCTAAAATAATTCTATATATTTTTACTTTTGGAATGGAGGACATTTGTATCAGTCATCTGTCTATGAATTAGGCAACATATGTCTCCTCTTTTATATCCCTCTCCTATCCTTTGCGTCATCAGCAACATTTTAGTAATTTTAAAACCTGCATATGATTTCAATAACTAACTTCCTTCAGCCTACATACTCAATTGCCTGATCAGTTTTGAGTGGGATGTCCTGTGAATTCTAGTCACTGAAAACATATTCATATCTACACACAAACTCTGCTTCTACATTTATATCAAAGTCAGTCTTAGGCCTGTCTGTTTTAAGGATTAATGCTGTACTAGAATCTGTAGATATTTGAGTTCCCATATTACTGAAGGATTTGATAGACAGAACGATACAAAGGTTTAGTAATTTAAATCATCATCTGACCTATACTTGGGGTTTGATTCCCACATCAACTATCTCTATAATCTCTAAAGTAAACATGGATTACAGAAGGCTTGAGTGAAAATTGATATTATAGTGTATATCATCAGTGGAACTATTTCACCAGCGTGTTGGATTTTCAAGTCTGACAGCATTAAAAACGTTCCTTGTTTGTCTTGATCTAAAGCCAACAAAATTTTACCTTAGAAATTAATATTTTAGCTATTTGTTTAATTAATATAAACTAAAATCTGTTTATTGTCCTGTACTTTGAATCAACTTCATTTATTATACAAGAAGTAGCTTTCATTAAGGAGGCTGCTTTACATTAATCTCTAGAAAATGTAGTGTTTATCCTGCTAAGAAAATGAAGGGTTGCCAGACAATACACCCCCTGTATTCCTACACATGACCATGTGAATTTGGGTAGAGGTTATATTTAACCTTCCATGTCTATAAGATGAATAAACTAAAATTTTCTTGCCTGATCATGAGATTTTAAAAACTGAATCAATTAAGGCTTCAGCCTTAATAGAAAGCCTAGCTTTGATGGGCAAATAAACACGCAAGTATTGTAAGGTACATTTGCTATTGTGAGTATGATAAAAGTGTGTTTATACTCTCCTCCTCCTGATCCAGAGGCATGGTCAGAGTCTTGTCTGGTTTTTACTGCCGAATCTGAATGTTAAGTGAATACCCAACCTTTCAGAGTGGTCTGTATTAGACTAGTCTTTCTCCCACTGCTTTAGAACTTGGTGTGTCTTCACATAACCTCCCTGAAACTCTGCAGGTTAAAGTGTACTGGTCTGGGTGTTTCCATATATACAAAGAACGTTTCAAGCCAACCAAAAGAAGCTTAATAAGACAAAATTCTGCTACTTTTTTTAGGATAGATTCTGCTACCAAAAGGTGATATCATTGATTCAGGTTAGTAGAAATATCAAAAATAAAGTGTAAGGAGTTCTGAGTCTGATTCTTTGGTTTCTAGACTTCAGCACAAATGTTCTGAAGAGAACACAGCTATTCACATTGACTAAATTCAACTCTTAGCAACATAATAATATGAGTGAAAAGAGCGTGAGTCATTGCTTTTTAAAAATATTTTACAGTAAAATTTGTGAAATTATTGAATTCTCCACTGTGATTTTTTAAATTTCTTTTTTAAAGGCTTAAAAGCCTTATTTGGAGATTTTTATAAAACCCAATAGTATAAATTACACATCTACTTTTCTTTTATGTACCCACTCTTAAATCAGAGATTATATCTTTAGAAATCACCCATAATTAGAACTCTATATTACCATTCTTTGAAGACATATTTACTGTTTTCAGGGTCTGTGTATTTTAATATTCATGTAACGAAGCAACATATTGCCTTAATTAAAATAAGACATATTAATTTATCAATCTCTGTTTGAAATTTGTCAAATAATGATTAAGGTGTATGCAATCACAGCTACCAGGAATTCAGCAGTTGTCTCACAGTGAGAAACTCTTGACCTTACAACTCATTTACTCTTCAGCTTGGCCTGGTAATCTCCAGAAGGAAATGATGTGGAACACATGAGGATTCAGGTCAGAACCCTGTTAGAATCAGTGTGAAAGAGCAAAAGATTATTAGGACTCTCAATAAACTATGACTGAAAATTATTTCAAGGGAAAATTGTGCTAGGATGCAAAAGGAGGAAGCAGAAAAATCATTAATTAATATGCCTTTATTCCACTGAAACCGTATCAAGCCTGATGCATATTGACACTACACAAAATGCCTGCTTATGTAAAGACTGAATTTCTTTGTCACATTGCAAATATTTCTGTTTTCAAAAGCTTCTTATTATTTGTGACAACGAATGTCAAGAAAGAGATATACAATTCTATTATGTTTCTGTAGTTATTTCCTGTTTGCTCCACTTCTTACACTGATACGATCTTGTAGCAATTATAGGCAAAAACATTTGGACAATATACAGAGCCTGGGCTGTTTAACTACAAATAACCACATTCTCTCCCCAAATGCCATAAAACACCCCTCATTCTCACATTCAGGTGTTATGCTCATTCACAGCCTTCTTTAGTGCACAAGAGCACCCATAGCTGTGTCAAAGGGTGAGCTGGCAAAATGCCAGTTGTCAACCACAGAACCAGAGCCCCCACAACCCTGAGGGAGAGGGAGGAAAAAAACCTAAAACTTAAAATGGAAAGCTTTTCATATTTACACAGAGGAGAGAAAAATTAAAAGCCAAATGCAATATAGACAATGGTAGAAAGAAAAAATAAATAACTCCACACTGAGTCGCCCAGCCAATAATACAGATTTCACCACCCAGACCCACAAAACACCCCAAAAGACTCATCCCAAGAGATACCCAGCAAGAGAGGAGAAAAAATCTACAATAAGAAAAAAATGTTTGCTTCCCGAACTAAACCACATCCTATCCCATCTGTCTTACTGTTACTCCAAATCTCTAACCTTGCTGGTTAGTTCCTTGCCTCTGCTCCAGGTTTCCCACAGCTTCTCTACTAGATGAAGGCGACCTATTCTACTTACACTGACTCTAAATCAATAACCTAGCTATGGCTTACCAGTCTCTTCTAGTTACTTACTGGTGATGAACCACCCTCTTCAAGTAAAAAATTCAACTGGTGACTATGCTTTGGGGTTTTTTTACACACAACAACTTGTCTATATGAAAAGAGGCTTTTCAGGAGCCATTTGGCTTCATCACATTTGAAGATTAGAAACATGGATGCCTTATTCAACACCAAGAGAGAAGGTAATCTCCATATAGTGTCCTGTTTCCAAGACACTTCCTGACAAAAGATGAAGGACTGTGAGATGCTGTGCACTGTAATTCACAAAAGTGAAAAAATGCAAATATAAGAGAATTGATCTTAAGCTCTCATGTCAATATCTGGAAAAATCAAAAAAAGAGCTCCATAAAAGAAAGAAAAAAAAAGTAAGCATATGTGGGAAAATACTTCAAGGTGATCACCAAAATAGGGCTTGTCAGAAAACTGTGTTTTCTCAGACAGCAGTGAACATGCTGATTCCTCTGTTCTACCAAGGACTTAACAGTGTGAGCAAGGGGAGAAATAATCAGTTAGTGAGAGCAAGATCTTTGCAATACATCCGTTCAAAAATACTTTTTAGGATCAGTTGGTATTCTTACATGTCTAGTGACACACACACCCCATCTTGGGATCACAGTGAAATGCCCATAGTATTGTTTACTGTACTTGGCTCAACCCTTAAAAAGAATCTCATGGCATCAGAACTGCCACCGAGATTCTTTCCCAAATTACTTGCTGTTGTACAGGAAACCACCAGATGGCGACTGGAAATGCAGCTCTTCATCATTTCCTGAGACTGACTAATGTTCTGTCTTCAGACCTGGCTTCCTGGTGGCCTCAAAGAGCAGTCAACTAAGAGTTGCATTTATTACCTTCTGCAGTTTAGTTCTACCTGCTAGCCAAAATCTTAAAAGAGCTTCTAAGAACTTAAACATACATAGATTGGTTAATAATGTCTTAGTCTGCTATGAAATTTATTCTAGAAGTTCTCCTTTGCCCCCAGCTTAGCAACATGTACAGTCTCTGAATGTTACAGAGATAAATCTGCTATTTCGCTCGAGAAACTCTAGGTCACCTTCAAGCTCAGTATATGGGAGCAAGTCATATCATAACAGGGAACTGGAGCTCAATTGATCTGAAAAATCAAGTACATTAACAGCAGAAAAAAATCAAAGTAATAAAGGCGGAAAGGCTGAACATAGAAGAGAGAAAGTTTTTCTACTGTTATAATAATGCACATATTTGTTACTCTATCTCAGTCTTGCTTTAGTCACAAAACAATGGCTGTGTATCAAATGAATGAGCATCTTCTTGTTGCCAGTGTGTCAGCTTTACTGGGTTTATGATTTTCTTTGTTACATCTGCTTCATTAATTTACTTTATATGACCTGAGAAACTACTGGGAACATATTTTACTGCTAAATAATTTATGTGGACAGTAATTATATGCAGCTATTCGTCTGCAGTTCCCTTCCCCTGTACGTGTTACAGTCCCCTCTTCCTGATAACAGAGGTAATTACAAAACATCCAGAGTTCCTGAATCCTCTAGTTTGACTAGTTACACAGCTTCCATGTCTAGTGGCACTTAAACTGTGTATGTGGCATTAAGTTCCAAGGTCTTGCTCAAAAAAAACACATTTGCCATACCTGCATTGTGTACATTACAACATGTACAGTCTCTGAATGTTACAGAGATAAATCTGCTATTTCACTTGAGAAATTCTAGGTCATCTACAAGCTCAGTATGTGGGAGCAAGTCATATCATAACAGAGAACTGGAGCTCAATGGATCTGAATGATAAAGCACATTAACAGCAGAAGAAAATCCAAGTAATAAAGGGGAAAAACATGCAAACTACTGGTTAGGAGACTAAATGAATCTTTATGCCCAGACTTTTTTAATATGAGGGAAAATATAACAGATGTATGGACCAGAGTATCTTGATATATTCAGGAGCTAATATTTCTTCTTTCACTTTTTAAATAAAATGTTAAAGTGTTTTGGGTGGTTTTTCTGGGGGAGGGGGTTTTGGTTTGGTATTTCCTTATGTTCTGAACTTATTTATCAAGGAACAAAGTAGGAATTATTCCCAATTTTCTCTTGATTAAAAGGACAATGACTATTTAAAGTTTAGTTGAATAATCCAATTGTCTTTTGTTAATGTGTCTTTTCAGTTCCAATCTGATTAACTGGATATGACCAAGAATATTCTTTTTTATCATCTTAAGAATTTTGCTTTAAAATAAAGCCAACAAAAATGTAAATCTAACATGTTCAAAGAGCTTGGAGAATTTGAAGAGTCACCACAAGTGGAAGAGAACCTGTCATCAAGAACTGTTCAGTTTTGCAAATTTTACCTTATAATGACTAGGAAGGAGATGAGTACTTTACCAAATAACTAGAGTACAGTTACAGGATCAAACATCAAATATTTAATAGTCGAGGAATTAAACATGAATTAACTGCAGGTGTAGCTTGGAAAAAACCACATTATATACCTCACAATTCTAAGTCTGCACCTCATGCGCACAGATTGGATTTTAAAAAAAATTAAAAATTCTTCTGATCTCACATAAAATAAATCATACAATAATACATTCTTTATGAGTTGGATATGATCATAGTTTTCAAAAGCAGTCCATATACAGTATTTTAAGTATTTACTTGTTAGTTATATAATTAGAGTGCATTTTAGTGTTGTCTGGGTTTTTTGCTTAACCTAAAAGATGCTCTGAGATGTGTCAAAAAATAATTAAAATCTTAAAGAGAGAAAAGATTAATATTTTATTCAAAGTGTTGAAAGTAACCCTCTAGTGTATTACAATACATGCCAAAGCAATTTTATCCCTTCACAGACTAGCTGTCTGACAAATTTTCCTTTCAAATAACACATAAACTCCAAACATATAGTATTATGAAATATAGCTGCAATGTGTTGTCATTTTCCAGAAAACTCTTTTAACCCACAATAGAGAAGAGTCCTCAGTTGATTTAAATTCCCAATTGCTTTGGTAGTCCTAGAATCTGAAAATGTTCTTCTTGATGGTGAGTTGAATTTGAGTTGTTTGTTTCTTTATTTTGTAGTCACCTTTCTGAAAAATGTTTGGCATGGGGCTGGACATGATATCTAAAGCTTAAGGTACAGAAAATGTTGTTGCACATTGGAAAGTGTCCCAGATAGGTACACTGTCTCAGAGACAGCACTGGAGTAAAGTGCTTCAGTACTCTGTCTGATACTACAGCATACCTTCCTCTTTTTTTTCAGCCAACTCCACATGAGGTGTGTAGAGATGCAAGGGAACTAAGTAATTTCCCACTTTCTTCAAGGATGCTTGAACATCAGCTCCATGGTTTTCCTCAGATCCTTACAGTGGTACATGAGGTGCCTTATAGCTGCCCTAGAAAGAGGAGACATGACAGATGAAAATGTTAGTTCTGCTGGTTCCCAAGCTGGGTGCATTGGTACACATACAATTGAGGTGGCTGGTATTATGATGTTCTTGGGAGGCAGCTAAGGAACATTTCTGATTTGTCACTGCTATGACTGTCCTGGGTTATTTCCAAAGTGGTTGCAATGGCATGAGCTTTGCCACTTTGAACCCCATCCCCCAAGTCTTTCCATTTATAGCCCACCTATCACCTATATATAAACTATACCACACCATCCTACTGTCAAAGATGCCTTGCCTCTTCTAGACAAATGTATCCCATCCCTTCCTAATAGACTTTAGTCATCAAAGAATGTCCTGCTGCCATAAAAGTGAAAACCCTCAAGAAAACATCATCCACTAAACCAGAAGTTGATTTGAATAATACTTTTATTTCTGGCTGCACCCTTTTCTCTAACTGGTAAAATAGAAGAAAAGACAACCAATACTTTGCTTGCATACCCAGAGCTTTGTAATCTTCCTTGATTCTGTCCAGGTTCTGGATGTCATTTCTTCCCATATGAAAGGGTAGAAATGGATAGTAGGTCTGTGCTCTTGACAAGTTGTGTCATCCTCTTGGCAGCATCTCAGACCCTGGGTTCTGGAAGGCAGCACGCCTCTTGTGACTCCCTGTCAGGCCTGCAGATGAGCACCTGAATGTCCCTTAACAGATAGTCACCCACTACATGCACACATTGTTTCTTTTTGCGGTGTATACACCTGAAATAGCTGTAAGGTAAGAAGCATTTTCATCCCTATTTCTGAGCAGAGAATTGAAGCACTGGGAGATTAAGTGAATTGCCCAAAGTGATACAGGTAGTAAGGAATAAATCCTAGTCTTCTGAAACCAACTCAGTGCTTTAGTAATCCTCTCAGTTACACTTGCTATAAGAAAATAAGTCTGATCCCTTGTAAATATTGCCTAGACCTCCAGATGTGTAATCCTGCTTGAATGCATGTTGTCTGTTTCATTGGCTGGAGAACTGAAAGCCAGCTACCCATATGAAGACATGATTGTAAAACCCTAACACTGCCCATGATCACACTGGATAGTACTGACATTCTGCTATTGCTGCTCTGTATGTCCACAGTAAAGTCAGGTCAGAATCTTCAGAGATGTAAAGTTAGAGATTCTTCTTTTATCAAAATGTTAAATAATGGTTTTGAAATTTAGAGCATGTATAAGATTCTATCTGTACATATAACAAACACAGTACTTAATTATTTTTTACTATCAAGAAATAACTACTTATTACAACTTAAAATACTGTCTTCATGAGCTAAAGGTGAAGTACTACACATTGGTTTAAGTTCTAGCATGCCACAGATAACACAGTGAAAAGCAAAAAATATTCAACTAAAATGTGCCTATTAGCATTACCAATTTCAGGGAAGTGGTTTAGTTATTGCCCATGTAAACCTATGGTATTCAGGTTTGAGGTATATAAATGACTGAGCAGAGAATGCCTGAAATTTGCCTAGGTTATGACAGCAGAGACCACAAAAATACTAATGAAGGTAAAATCAGCAGAAGGAGGAAAAAAAAAAAAAGGAAAAAGAAAAAAAGCCAACTAGATAAGTTTCAGCTAATAGTAATGGGTGTGTTCACACATTTTGAAAGTAGTGACAAAAGGGCAAAATGTCACAAATCTGGAAGTCTTTAAAGTCTTTATGAGTTTGATGTTTATAAATGGTATTCAGTGATAATGTTAGTTATTTGATTTCTAAGCTTTCCTAAATGATTCAGATTTAACCAACTAAAATAAATCTCCAGTGATTCAAAAAGGTTAACTGTGTAGTATACTGTGATAGGATATTTCATCACATATTAATGATCTCTCAATGTTTGCTTTCTCTTTTACCAAGTAGTTTCATTTTAATTCCCAAAAGCTTCTGCTGTTTCTTTGTTGTTCCTTTATTCTCTGATTTACTCTGTAACTCTTTCCCAGTCCTAGTCAGGGTTATTACAGCCACTGTTTTCTCTCCTAGCACAGGAGTGGGGAACATCACATCAGTGTATCTTTTCATGTCCTTCCTCCACAATTTATTAAGTCAGATAAAGTATTGGAAAGTCACACAGTACAAAAGCTCTTTCTCATGGTCAATACAGGTTGCAAGGGTCTAGATACTTTTCATTTTGTACTGTTTTTTCTGTTCAATCTGAACACCCATTCTGTCCTGGAACTCACCACCACTATGGAAAGCTGAGCCCTTTATGTGTACCTCTTACCAATGCTCCCTTCTCATATCCTCTCACCAAAGGCAGGTAGGTCTAGATGCCTTCCCCGACTTTTCCAGGCTGCAGACCACCCCCACCACCCTCATTAAAAGCAGAAAGGAATAAACCTTGAAGATTCAGCTGTGATTTTTTCTGCTGCAGAGGGGTCTGTCAGCTCACATAGAAAGAAAACAGATCAGACATATGAGAAGAGGAAACTGAGAATAAAGAGAAGGTAAACGAAGGCGAATTTAAGGCTAAAATAAACAGTCGAAATACTGGGGGTTTTAATGTCATGTACCAACCAAGACTAACTTGACAAACACAAATATTACCTTTAACTATACGCATGGAAAAATTAAACTGAATAGTAACTGAAATTTATCTGAAGTTTGTCTGGAAATTTTGTTTTGTGATTTTCTTCTCCAGCAGAGATGCTGAGGGATGTAAGGTCTAGCCTTCTTTATGTAGACTTTAAGAACCTCTTAAGCTTTTTGTATGAAACCAAACCATCAGAATAACAGAAATCTCTGCCTGGAAGCATATTACCGCACAGAACCTAAGTGCTATATCTTGAAGGGATGGAAAGCAAAGAGAATGACAGCACACAAGTATGCTGCAATGTAACCTGCACAGCAGCAGTATATTAGCCAACCTCACTGAAAGCCTCAACAGAAGTTTCCACAGTCTGAAACTAAAATTTTAAATACTGTTCTTTTAAAATCAACATAATCTGAAAAATTGGAAAGAATTATTTCTGTGGGATAGAAAATTCCAAAGAATCACAGCACTTTGTGTGATAAGGTATTAGACTGGTCAAATAAGTTTTTATCAGGTCCAGGGGATGAAAGATAATGATAGAGAGGCAAACTTTTCAGGTTTCAGTGCAGTAGACACAACTCTGCATTTGGCCTGATCTACTTGGTAGCATTTTCCTGAGCATGATGACTATGAAAAGTCCAAGGTCACTGGAGACCAGTACTGAATTGCTGACACCGCACCTCCCATTGACACTGCACCTCTCTTTGCCCCATCTCCCCACTGCCAGGAATGTGGCCAAAAAAGCAGGTGCTTTTGTGCCTTGTTTTTTGTGCTGCTTTTGCTTCCATTGCATGGAAGTCTGCAGTGCACCTTCCCACAAGAGTACCCCCACTGGCAGACAAGTTTTAGCAAGGCAGCATGGGGCAAAAGCTGGCACAGAGATAATTTTGTTGCTACTCTCTTCCAAGGTGTTCCCTAGAAAACAAATCTGAAAAGTTACTACCATTTATTTCCTTGAAACCCAACATGATACCTAATTCTGTGGCACTGAGACTATTAAGATTTTTTTAAAGGTAATAAATGCACATGCTTTAGCATACTGCTGTTCCTGTACATTTCTGAACCTGTTGTCTGCCCAAATTGAAAGCACTTTGTGGCAAAGGGTGGCCCCATATCTTTATACAGTGCCTGTACCAGCATCAGTGTTTAACTATAAAAGTATTTCTAATAGGAGTTTTGAATATTAATCTTCTTCCCAAAAGGAAAATTTTCAGTATGCACTGAAAACTTTGGCTCAGGAAATCATTATTTGATAATCATTTAAGTTGGCATTACGCTTTTAATCACAAATTCCTCATCTTATATTCTGCCAAAAAATAATTATCTTGAATTTAATTTAAAGGAAAAGTAGAATTGTTTTGTCACTGAAAACAGAAAATTTTCAGAGACAAGAAATTATTAATTTAGACAGAATATATTATATTTCTATGAGAAGTGATTGGAAAATAACAAACAAAACATTCTGCCCTGATCTGCCTCCCTATATTCCTTCTCAGGAGGAAAGAGACCAAGAAGATAACAGAAGAAGAACTCAATTTTTCCTGTGTAAAGAGGGGACTTTTTTATCAATAGCAATAGCTTGAAAGCAGCAGATAGAAATTTTTTCAACAGCTGTTTCTCTGGGAGAAAATTTTATTTCTTCTAAATTAAAACTTTTAAAATTAACACAGCAGGAATTAATTTGGATTGGAAAAAGTCTTTAGCCATATTGGAATTATTATCACAACAAAAAGAAAAAAGACCTCACCAAGAGTAATCATAGCTCAGTAGTTGTGCAGTTATCTGCATACATGGGTTCTTTAGTTAAAGGTCCTCTTTTGACCAGCTCAGAAAAGGACATTTTTACATCCCAACTGAGTATTCTGGCTATGGAAATAGGATCTATCATGACCTTTCTTTAGCACTGTGGCATTCTATGTAAATAATCCATTTGTCCAGCCGCTTAAAGACTGACCAAATGGTCACTGGATACCCTTGGGAAACAAGAAACAGATACCCAAGGTCACACTCGGATAAATATTTAATCATTTATCTGACATAAATCATGTCCAATAAGACCACTTGTAAAAGGACACCACATTCTACCAGCTACTCTACATGCCTAGTCAAAAGGAAAGCCCTTGGTAATCTTGTTCCACCTGTAATTATACGACAAAGGAAGAAAAATACGATAATAGACAGCGTTCTGTACTAGCACACTACTCAGATCACTATAAAGACAGCAAAGGGAAATAAGGCGGGAAGGTTTTAGCTAGAACTATTTATCGATGACATTGGTAGATTTTTTTTCACCAATTTTTAAATCAAGATGTGGTCCAGGTTAAAGCAGTTATTGTTCAGGGAAATCTCATGGCAAATCCTGTTGGGAGGGCTTATTATGTGATTACAATTTCTTTAGGCTCTGTAAGCTCACAATCTCTGAAGACATTACAACATGAAAGGGCAAGTCAGGAGCAAAGGGTAATGAAGCAGCTGGGAGCGACCTACAGAGCTAGTTACATTGTTACGCTTTTTGTTCAGAACAAGACACCTAGGAAACACTCAGACAGTGGCCAAAGTCCCTTCAAATTTGAGGATTAACATCTAACCTGAACAACGATATGAGGATATGGACAGAAAATGATTTTTTTCACTTTTTCTACAAATCCAAAAGAGCAAACAGAAATCTGTTCTTTTCTTCTAAAGCTGTTTCATGTTTAGACAGACAGAGATGCAATGATAAAGTACTACTCTTCTATGAAGATTTTTGTAACCTGAATATTCTTGTATTGAATTGCCTTTGAGTCACCAGTATTTCAACCAGATTTAATAGTAATGAAGAACAGCAGAGAATATGAAATTCTTAACCTAGATGTCTACCATATAGCCTGTCTACAAGAGACTTAGTGTCTGGTCTCCATTATAGTCTTGAGGAGATAATCATTACAGTTAATGAAGTTTAAAGAACAATTCATTTTATAAAATTTAGGATGAGATGAACTGTTATCTGGATTCCATTGACCATATTGGCTATACCTCCATTTACTCTAATGAGACTTACACAATTAATTCAAATATGGGCAGATGCATTACATATAAGCAAGGCAAGATGAATCTTAACCAGAGCTGTTCCATTATGTGGGCAGTGAAAATACTCATAGCTACATTAGACAGTGTCCATGATATACCTGCACAAGATACTTTGTTGAAATCTCTTTGTTTCACCTGAACTTGAACCAAAGACTGCCCTCAGCCGTCATCATGTCTAAGAAGTTGAGAGCAAGCAGACACACTGGTAATAGTACTGTTCTTTGTGTGACGCAGTGTAAAAGAACTGCTGTATATTAGCAATGCTCTAGTGGCTGGCCATCTCAGTATGAGCAGATTACTGACTTTGATGTGTGCAAGAAAAGGCATATATATGCATCCTTAGAGATCAAACTGTACCTTTGTCTGCTTTTAACAATATGTCCAATTACATAACACAAGGGATAGATGGACTTCAGAGGTTAAATTTTCAAATATTTGACTGTTCTAACTTACATTGATTGGAAATGAGAATGTTGGATCTACAGTATTCCACTATTACTTGCCTTAAATTTTAAAATGTGTTGTTATGTGTGACATAATGCAATTATTTTAACATAAATCTGAATCTCAATAGATGAGTGCAAGAATCTAAATATAGAAAAAAAGACAGAAATAAAAATACTATGGATGTTTTAGAAAAAGCTATATGTCACTTATTTTTAAAGAATGCTAGAAGGTGAAAAGTTTCTTGTAATAACTGTTCTCATAAAGTATATGCAAATGTTCACTATAATGAATAAAAGATTATTAAACCCTTTTGTACCCTGAATCCATGTTTGGCTTGACCTTATCTCATTAAGAACTTGGTGCTAAAATAATATCTGCCAGATGGCATTATAATTCTGGGTCCAAGGAGCATGGGCTAAAATTCCTTCAGGTGAAATGTCTTCAGCCAGGACACATCAGTAGTGGTCTCCTGCTACTTTTAAAATTTGTTTAACGGAGACCAATAGTTTGTATAAAAATACAGTCTAATTCCAGTACTTTAACTGATAGGAATACTATTTCTAATGACCAGCTGGGGCATTCCATTTTATTCCTTGTTATTGATTCTGGCAAGAATCATAATTAGTGAGTTTTTCTCAAAAGTTCACTAATACAAAATATTTGATTTCTAGAGAATTATAGAGTTCATGGATCTTTTAGATTAGTTATTACAATTAAATTATTTTGTTTCATTACTGACCATATCTCTGTAAGTTCCTGTTTTTCAAAAATTCCATTCCTCCCTGGGCATACATTACTTGCTTGTAAAAGTAAGGAGCAGGACATTGTTTCTCCAAAAGCACAGGACAACTTTCAGTTCCTGTATGAGATGGCAGTAAGGATATTCTTCGTACTTTTACAGCTGAATACATGAAACTTCCATGTGCAGACTGTCATGTCATTTTGGAAAGGAATTCAAGTCATTCTAAGCACAACTGCCATTGGTCAGTATGCAAACTAGAAGCAAAAGAATAAAGAAACTCCATTTGAGTCTTCAAAACCATAGGGAAGTATAAAAGGTATATCAAGCTATTAAATATAAGCATGATACATAAACACAAACCTTATCAGTTTCTTCTCATTTAAGTCATGATAAGGAACTACAATAGGGCCTCATGGATCCCATAGACTACCCTGATCAGTGAAATAATGTGAAGAAATAAAATTAAAAATAATAAAAGACTCTGCTGCCCAAGGACATGAACACTGAAAACAGCCCCACGCAAATGTGAGAAAAGACTGAAGATCTTTTTCTGAATGTCATCTCAGAGCCACACAAATTGGCCAGTTGTGCTAGATTATAACTTGAATCTACCAAACCCTTGCCTGTAGAAAGTGTTTCAATATAACAATAGGGCAGCAGAATATTTAATGAAAGAGACTCAAAACCCGGGCTTTAAACAGCATTGAGAAACAGCTGTTTACCTGGAAGCATCCATTTTGACTCATCAAAATTATGTTCTTTGTCAATCAGCAGGTTCTTAGACAGAATGTTAATGCTCAGAAGGGAACTTGACAGATTTACTTTAAATACCAAACAGAGAGACCCTGTAACCTGACCTGGACCGAGATCACCACAAATTAAATTTATCTGCTAACTGAGTATACAAACACTGCTGCATAAATGATCCTGAATATCAGTGGATCTTTACAGGATGAAAAACTAAACATAATAAATCCATTCAGATCTTCTAAAGAATTATAGCCTACATTATTATGGTCAGGAATTATGACCTATCAGACCACAATCACTGACTATAAAGACACATCAGTATTTTAAGTATTGCGGCTCCGCTAGATAATACTGTGCTGCTACCCACAAATATGTTCTTATGATACACATTTAATCTCAACATCTCAGTAACAGTAAAAGAGACTTGGAGAAATACTTCCTTTTTTTTTTTT
>VWZD01007807.1:56829-68802 GCA_013396695.1 Sakesphorus luctuosus | reverse complement strand
GGGTTGTTAACCATTAGTAAATCGGCTTTGCTTATGTCATGCAAATGTCATTGTAATACGTCTGCAAAAAATTCTTCAGTTAATTTGAATGTTAAATATTTTCTCCACAAATAGCCTGAAATACAGTGAAAAGGCATAACACCTTAGCTATTTCTGTAATCATAGCAATGCAGTTGCCCTCTGCTCCATTAAGATGACTTCCCTGGGACATCCCTTTACCTAGATCACCTTTCTTTATTAATCCCACAACTGACTCCCCCTTGGCCATAATATTTAAAAGAAATTATTTTATTTGTATCCATACCTTACAAAAGAGACCACAAATTCAACTCCAACCTCCTCATTAGCCCACCCATCATTACCTTTCTAGCATCACACAATCACAGAATGGCTGACGTTAGACAGGATCTCTAAGGTCATTTTGTCCCACATCTACTTAAGCAGGACCACCTACAGTCAAAGTTTTTAATACCTATAATGATGAAAATTCCACAGCATCTCTGGGCAATCTGTGCCTGATGCAAAGGGTAGTTTCCACTCTCAAATATAATAATAATAATAATAATACTGAAATGACAGAAAAAGCTTGACAGCCATTAGATGCTGCAGTGTGATGACCACTATCTGCCACAACAACCAATATCATCCCACTGTCACTCAACTATCCTGCCTGATTCATGTCTGCATAGACTTGGGTAGTGACAAGTTTCTTTCCAGGGAAACAAGGTCCTTCAATCAGGGTGCTACAAATACAATATATTCAAAACCTGCAAGGAAATTCTCATTAAAATATCTTCTAAGTAACTAATTCTACAGGTAAACTTGGATAACACTGAGCCCTAGTGCAATACTGAGGAACAGATTGCATCCACAGTCAAGTCAAGGCACTGCCTGGGAAATACTATTTTGTGTGGAAACATTGACTCATCAGAGAATAAATTTAGAAAGTTTCTGGTTTAGCTGCCATTTTGTTCCAAAAACTATGTAACAGAAAGTTCTTTGTGTGTGCATGTGTTTTTTATCTGAAAGAGCTCTTTATCTCATTTTAGTTGTTTTTTTCTAATTACAAAATGAAGTGAAAATATATATTTATACTGATATAAAGGAAATATATTTGACAGGGCAGTCAACATGTTTTCAACTTGTAAAGAATTACAGTATACTAAGACAGAACCCCCTGAAGTCTTGTCTTAGCAATGTAGACAAACTCAGTTTTGTTCCTGAAAGACCAGGGTGTCTACTGGGGGCAGAGTACTCCTTGTTCTAGCAGCTGGGACCTCAAAAGACATCTGAGGGTATAGAGAAGTTGTGAGTCTGTTTACAGTTGAGAGAAAGCACCAAAGAACCAAGTTTTGCATTCCTTGGAGTGCTAAGGAATGGGCAAGGTAGAATCAAAACCAGACATCTACAAGAGGCAGCTGCTACCTTTCCCCACATACCCAAACTCCTTGCTGGTGGTACTGATATGGCTTTCCAGAATCTAAACACTTATAAGGGAAACAGAAAAGGCAATATCCACTGTTCATCAGTTTCCACAAGTAAACTAGGGCTCTTCCTTCCTTCCTTCACCAGGGCTAGTATCTACCAGCAGTTATTTACTGTGAGGGAAGTTGCACCACTGCCTGAAAATGCCACATACACTATGGCATACCAGTGGGAATCTGAGTTTGCTGCCAGTCAAAAGACAGATGATATCTCTGTCTCTTTTGAAACAGAAGAAAATCTTCTCACATACCCAAGCTCCAACAGAGCACTAAAGTCTAGCACTATGTGTATGCTTTCTCAAAAATTGAAGAGGGAAGGGGAGAAAACAGGAAGAGAGAGGAGGAGAGAAAAGTTACTCTGTTCTGAAAGTTAATGCCTTGATAAACATATTATAATACAACATGGACAAATGGCACCAGGAGATTATACTGCTCACAGCAATTCTAAACATCACACAAGTGCCTTGCGTGCTGCATCATTTTAGGTTTACTTTCCTGGAGAAGCAGCACACTGAATCAAGTGCCAGCAAATCTAGAACACACACTTTGCAGGGAAGGACTGGAAATATTCAAGCTCCCTATCTCCAGAGGCACAGCTGGTGGATTTCTCTACACAATGGTGTTGCTTGTTTTGTTTCAGTCATAGAGACTGCAAGAAGGAGAAACCAAATTATTCCAAGAGGCAAACAGAGACCATTTCCTAATAAATGGAAATAAAATCCCACTGTACTTGCTTTACAGAAACAATATAAGGGTAAAATATTAGTATTTTTATAATGATGCCTAGTCAGATTTTCTCTTGTACTCTGGCTTTTATGGTTTCACAATGGAAGGGAGGACAATAAGGAGCTGCATATCTGCCCTTGGGAATTATCTTTGCATGGCTGTCCCAGTAGGAGAAAAGCATATGTGGGTTTTGTCATAATGGGCATTGCTGCTTATTCCTATAGCAGCACTGATAGGTCTTGTAACAGGAAAACACCATTAGAGCTGGAATGACATAGACTCATACGTTCATGACTGTAAAGATGAATTGCTGAATAATAACCTTTCATCCCCAAAAGGACACCCCCAAAAAATCCCACAACTGATTATATCATCAGAACTTTGCTCCCCAAATTCTTCATGGTCAGCTCACTTTTCACATCAAAACCAAATTCATTTTTCAGAACAGTATTTATAATGTGCTCATAATAAAGAACATGTCACGCTTTTCTGAGGTCTCCTCTGACATGTTGGAGTTGAGTCACTTATTCTTATGCATTCTGAAAAAAAAAAAGAACAGTTTGACTATCTGTTAGTGGGAGTTTGATAAAAAGAAAGAGATGTCTTTCTCTGCTGAAAAACAGATGTATGAGTGCAGTGATTACTGCAGGAAAAGAAGGCAAGTGAGAGGTCTCAGTAGGAGAGAGGTAGAAATTGGGGGGGAAGTAACTTAAAAAAATTTAAAAAAAAAAAAAAAAAAAAGAGAAATTTCCTTTAGGTAAGAAAGGAATTCTTGGTGAATGGAAAAAAATAAATTCTTTGGCAGAGAAAACCCAGGACAAGCTACTAAATTTAGATATTTTGGATGCAAAATTTAAAATTGGTTATTTTATAGGTAGATAGAAAAGGAGTTTTGTACTTTTATTGGAACTTTCCTTCAAGCTATGAAGATCATCTTTCATGTGTGAAGGAGAGAGGGGGAAAGGAAAATAAAAGAGGAGTGTTGATTCTACGCATGATGACCCATAGTAAAGAAATTGGTATAANATTCTATTAACAGGGATAAAATTTGTCTGCTAACAGGAAAAGTCAACTGGTTTATCAGTTTGAGTACTGGGGAGTACTGCACCCTGCTGTTTTTTTCTTTGCTACTCCTAAATTTAAGACAAAGAAAACAATCAGTCTTCTGGGAAAATGATAGCTGAGATTTAACTTATTTGAAAGGAGAGAGATGAAAGTTCCACACCATCAAACAGTAGCTTTGTAAAAACAAAACAAAAAACAAACAAACAAAAAAACCAAACAGTATACTGTTAGAAAATTACTAATAAGAAATGCAGTTTTAAGAATACAAATTGGTATCAAGTTGGCAGCAGCTCTGAGAAGCTGTGAGGATACATATTAGTTGCTTTAACAGCTGTGGAAGAAACTGTAGGCCCAAGTGTCTTGCTTTTGTTTGTATCAATCTCTGTGAGTGTTAAAGCAATAAGTATGTCTGACAAGTTTCATTTCAAAGAAACCTCTTTGTGACTAACAATGAGTTGCTCTCATTACCTGCTTCTGGTATCACTCTGGTGAAAGAGTAAATCTGAAGTTCAATTTGTCAGTCTTTCTTCTTAATCAGTGTGGAAAAAAAGTCTTTAAACTGAAGTAACTAATTCAGAAAAAAAAAAAAAAGAAAAAAAGAAAAAAGGGAAAACTAAACATCCTTATGTTCTGAAATCTGAGATCTAGCTGGAAGTTACATTTTTTTTATTAAAATTCCTTTTTATAAGCCTGAGATATTAACTAGTCTAGAAAGAACATTTATCAAAACTTCAGTTAGCCTCTGAAAAGCAGTTAGGTGTAAAGAAAATGAAATTAAATAAGGAAATTCAATGCCACAGTGGAACATTCACAAAAGCAGGGCATGAGAAAGAGAACATAAAAGTGCCAGTATATACCAAGTAGTTTAGCGCACACCATACAGAACAAGTCACTACAAAATTACAATTAAAGTGGCTTTATTGTACTCCCACAGTATTGCCAAAGGCCAAGAATCAAGAAAGCTTTACTCATGTATGTGAGTCTTATTCACTAGGATTCATCACCTTTGGGGTTACAGGCATCCAGAGTAGAGTGAACCAAAGCACCAGATACTCTCTTGGTTTGCCACTATGTCCTATATGATTCCACTTTGTAAAATATGACCATTTAAGGAATGTATTGGCTGGCATTAAATCTTCTTGCATTAGCTTCACTCATTGTAAAGAATTTCAGTTTCAAATAAGAGGGTAAGACTCTCAAGAGTAGGGCACTGTACTCAAGTAGTAGAAAATACAGAGATTAGCAAAATGGCAGTACCCAAAATAAGTCATAAAGGGAGGAACAAGGCTAGATGGAATGACTGTGGAGAATGTAACAGCAAAAGATACCGGACAAATTGGAAAGAAAAGGGTAATTTATAACATCAGTTGAAAGAAGTGTGAAGTCCAAGAATCAGCAAGGTGACCTCTAAAACATTCAGCCAAGGAAGTGCCTTAAATGGGAAGAGACTTAAAGTGTCTAAGTGCAAAAAGGCTCTCAAGGAGTGTCAAAGAGTTTGAGGTGATAATAAGCAAAAAACATGAGCTGGAAATAGAAAATGCAATATTTAATCTAAAAGTAAAACTTGTAGTGTTCAAACATTATTATTTAGGCCTTCAAAGTTCAAGTTATTGGCTAAAAAAAAAACAAATACACATTTTTCCCAACTTTACATCACTAAATATGGGATATGTTTGAGTCAACTATCTCAGCTTTATTTCACAACCTCAATGTACAGAAGATGATTTTCAGAAATAAAAGTTGCAATGTAAGTGTTTGTACAGGAATTCAAAGGAACATGTCAATATTTTTTTCCAAAATTGTTTCAAAAATTGGCTTTGCATTCTGTAATGATCTGAAAAACATGGGGAAGAAATCTGTATGAAAATGAGTAAAAATTCCATACAACAAAAAGAAACTCTTTATGTGATGAGAGAAGGTTTACTTACTATGGCACTGAGCAGTACCTGTTTGCCCTGTCATTCACCTAAGTGGGACTGTGTAGCACAGAGTTTAATTTGGTACATTTACTCTATCTTACTTGTCTTTAGCAAACCCTGCTTTCAGTTTTTGCTGCCCCATCACTTCACTGTGCTTGCATCAGAAAGCAAATTTGTCCCCTGTCCATGGCATCCGCAAGCAGGGAATTTCTGCCAGATTTCTTCTTTCCTGCCTTATCTTTATATCTTTCCCCATTTTTTTATATTTCATCCAGAGACCTGCTTGACAAAACCTTACTAAGTATTTTGATTTGAATGCAAAATTTTATTTTCTTCTATGAGCTTGGCTTTTTTAGCCAAACTACAACTTTCATAATTGACCAAGTCTATAGGGTGTCCAGTACTTTCCTGGAAATGATGCAAGGATGAGGCTGGGATATATTAAGAGAAATGTGGTCCATATGGAGAACTTGAATCACAAGGAAGACAAGAAATCAGAAGATCCCAGACTGTAACTGGAATAGTGTCGTTACTGTTGTCCCAAAATAAAGTTTCTTCAATACTTTTGAAAATGAAGATAATTCCATTAAAGACAGTTTTTCTTGTGATGTTCCTAAACTGGAAAAATTGCATAAGCAGATCCCTATCTTCACACTGACAATATCTTTACATGCAGTACCCCATAGCCAGGAAGCATTTTGGCAGAAAACTGCCAATGAGCCCTTCCTATGAGGAGAGGAAAAAAACCCAAACCAACAAAAACAACAAAAAGATTAATATAGACAGAAAACAGGTTTAAATGTGTATTTTCACAGTTTTACCAAAAGTTTC
Organism: Sakesphorus luctuosus; assembly: GCA_013396695.1. Taxonomy (NCBI): domain Eukaryota; kingdom Metazoa; phylum Chordata; class Aves; order Passeriformes; family Thamnophilidae; genus Sakesphorus; species Sakesphorus luctuosus. The sequence continues at coordinate 62,777 of VWZD01007807.1, read as the reverse complement.
TTTGAATCCAAACATGATGATTAAGAGAGACGAGGGAAGGTCATTGAGTCCAATCTCTCACTCAAAGCAAAGCAAGTGATGTTGGTGACAGTTTCTTTCCCTCTGCCAGGAGGACAATTATATTGAACCTTTCTTCCTCCTCCATATGGGAATGTCTCAATATTTTCCAACATGCTTTCATGCTACGCTCTTACTCCACTGATCTTCAGCTCCACATTCTACATAAACTTACAATACTGAGTGCCAGATATATGATGAATATTTTTCCTTTGCTTTCTTTTTATCCCTAAAACTGTTTTTTAATCTTGTTCACAAGGTTGCATGGCCAGTGGTTTAGAGTTGGGATGTTCAGAATCATCTCCTGCTACATCATGATGTATCTGCATTCTTCTCTCCTTCATCCTGTCTTTATCTTAGCTGCTGTTTGTCTTCAGATGCTAGACTCTCGCTATTTAGTGATAGCAACAGCTTTTATTGTTTTTATTATTATTGAGACGATATTATTTTCCTGAGATTTTTAAACCATAACTTCATATTACTATCTAGGCTTCCTACACAACTTAAAAGGCTAAATGCCTGTATTTATTTTCCCAGGGAAAAAGAAAAAAAAATAAAAATAAAAAAGCAATTTTTTCAGTATTAGATCAGTAACCTGATCTCAGAGAAGAGGGAGACTGACTCATGATTTCTGAATGCTGAACTCCTGAAATTGGCCGTACTTGTGAGTAGGAGAAATGTTCCTCAAAGGCAATAGCAAAAAAGAAGTGATTGTATGTGGTTAATTGACAAGTATGAGAGTGAAACAAAGATGCAGATGGTGAACAAATACAAGGGCAGGAGAACCTAGATGAGCATCGGTGTTTACAGGAACGGTGATGAGGGAGAAACAACGGCAGCAATGTTAAGTGAGGAACATTGTCTGTGGCAGTAAATACTCAATTCAAGCAGTGTTCAATCAATATGCAAAGAAGCAGCTAAAGTGGCTACAGCACAAGGCTCAGCAAAGAAGTGAAAATGGCTGCAGTATATACAGTGTGCATTTGCTAATCAACAAACAGCTGAAATTGTGCCATCTACTGTGACATGCAGAAGCATTAAGCAGGGAGCAGACAAACAAAGGTTAAGTGAATAAAATGTGATTGATGATTAACAAGGCCAGCAAGCAGGTGAGAAGCAAGAGTAGTTAAGATTGAAGGATGAAAGCCACAGTTCTTTTTAACGACAACAGAAAATGTCTTACACACAGACACGCACTCACATACCTGCAACGCTTCTCTGTTCAGGGCTCCTCTGACCTCATGCACACCAGAGGAGTTGTAGAGTGGCTCAGGCAGGATGGAAATCTCCCACAGCAATATCCAGTCCTCCTGTGTAGGTCTCTCTAACTGCTAAGGAGAATTCCTTCATGCAAATTCTGTCTTTTTCCAGACATATTCTCAACATTCATACAATACTCCCATTTTTAGTCCTGTATTACAGTAGTAAGTGGGAACTCTGATTACCTGTCACTATCATATGTGTTCTATACTGCTAGCAATAATGCACACTCCACTTGTTTAGATACTTTTGTTCTTTCACAGTGTTTTGGTATTTCTTTGGCCTGTTCCCTATTCTGATCTTTACTTTCCTTTGTTACTTACACTCATGGAACTTATTTTTATTGTAACATATGATGAAATAAATGCAACTTGCCAATGAAACAGAGAAGGACACTGACAGTAAATTGTAGTTGGCCTAGAAACACAAAGAATGAAAACATTTAGTAAGAGTCTTTTCAGAAAAGGACAGCCACTGGATATACAGATAGACTGGGGAATGAGTTGCTGGAAAGCAGTACCAGGGAAAGGAACCTGGGGGTCCTGGTCGATGGCAAGTTGAATATGAGTCAGCAGTGCCCTGGCAGCCAGGAGGGCCAACCATGCCCTGGGGGGGCATCAGGCAAAGCATCACCAGCCAATTGAGGGATGGGATTGTCCTGCTCTGCACCGGTGTAGCCTCATCTTGAATATTGTGTGCAGTTTTGGTCACTGCAATATAAGCAAGATATTAAGCTATTAGGGAGCACCCAAAGGAGGGCCATGAAGACGAAGGGCCTTGAGGGGAAGCTGTGTGAGGACTGGCTGAGGTCACTTGGTCTGTTCAGCCTGGTTAAGAGACTGAGGGGAAGCATCATTGCAGTTACAACTTCTTGTGAGGGGGAGATAAGGGAAAGGCACTGATCTCTTCTCTGTGGTGACCAGTGACAGAACCTGAGGGAATGGTCTGGAGTTGTTTCAGGGGAGGTTTAGGTTGGATATTAGAAAAAGGATCTTCATCCCAGAGGGTGGTTGGGTACTGGAACAGTCTCCCTGAGGAAGTGGTCACAGCACCAAGCCTGCTAGAGTTCAAGAAGCATTTGGGTAATACTCTTAGGCACATGGTGTGACTCAGGGATTGTCCTATGCAGGGCTAAGGGTTGGACTAGATGATCCCTGTGGGTCCCTCCCATGTCATCATATCCTTTGATTCTGTCATTCCTCCAGTGACACCCTGTCAGTTTTCTCTTATCGTTTGTATTGATCCATTTGAAGTTTTTTGGAGACAGGGTAGGGTTGGGTTTTTTCAGTTTATGAGAGAACCTAAATGTTTCCCAAAGTAGATCCATTATGTAAGGAAGGTGAACTGGTACAATCAATTATATGGGTGTTCTAAGCAGGATCTACCAAGATATTTGTGACTCATAAGTCATATACCTTGTTTGTTTAACAAGACTGGACAGATGGCTGTTCAGAAGCCCTTTCTCAGCATCATCAGAAATCTGAATAGGTCATGAAATGATCCACTCATTAAAAGTTATCATTAGCCTGTGATGGACATAGCATTTATAAGATTACAGAACCATTTTCTGCCTGGATGCCAAAGTTCTACAACACTTAGGTTGCACATTTTAGGTCAAAAATACTCAAAAGAAATGCAAGGCTTTGAGCTTTTCAGCAAATCTGACGCAGTTTGCCCATATTAATTCCAAGTGGAAGACATTTAGCATAGGAAAATACCATATGTATATCTAAGAAAGACTCATGCAAAACTTGCTGTCTCTGGCCTGAGATAATCTTACACTATGATATTATAAAGTTAGCTATTACAGGTTACATATCGCTCCCTTTACTCTCCTGCAATGGTAAAAGAGTAGAGTGCATAATACAGAACCACTTTTTTTTTGCATATATATAACATTATTCTTGTAAATAGGCTTTGGTTAGAAATAATACCAGGAAAGTACTTTCCAAGTTTCTTTTGATTATAAACCAACTAATTATTTTTGATTAAAAATTAATATGAAAACACACTTTTACAGACTCTCAAAATTCATTCTTTCTTTGAATGCTAGAAATTGGAAAAAATATTTTCATTAAATTTACAAGCAATCATGTTCTCTAGGACCTTTTATGAATTGGCATTTTCCTGGGGAAACCTCCATGAAAGTATATAAACTATGTCTTACTCTCAAAAAATCTTTAGTGTAAAGGAAGAGAAAATGAGCTGTTTCTGAGTGCTATTTCATACAGTTACTTTCAGATATCATTACCAACTAAAACAGTTATTCCACAAGATAATTAGATATATCTGTAGACTTAGAGTTCTGCACACAACTTCATAACTGCAGAAAAAAACATAGGCATCGATATTCAGATAGATAGATAGTACTGTCCTCTTGCATCAGGAGGTGAAGAAAAAAAATAAGTGTATAAATAAGAAGAACAAATATTAGCAATAGTGTTCAGAATATCACAAACTTACCATTGAATTTTCTATAACAAACAGTGAGAGTGGAAGCATGTAAATAAATTAAGGGCAAAATAGCACTCTACAATAATACATACACATTACATTATGCTAAAGCAGGGGGTGGGAGGGGGAAGCCTTATTAATGACAAGGAAATTCACACATCTTAAGGAGCTAGTTAGCTGAATTCCACACAGGTGTGCTGAAATCTACAGAGGTTTGGGAGCACTCAGTAATGATTTTCAAATTTACTTGTTAATCACACCCACACTGGACAGAAGGTAAAATCTCCAGTATATCTAACAGAAGAGAAAGTCTTCATCAGTGAATAGTAATGGAGAGATAAGGACTGGTTTGGTGTTCAGCTACTGCTGTCACTTGGATTTGGTTCAGCTGAGAGCCATTACAAGTCTCACAGCTGTAGCAAGGCTTCAGTTGCAGTTTCCACTTTACCAAACTTCACAAAATCCAGCTCCAAAAGCCAAACCCAAAGGAAATTGAATTTGATTATTCACACTTAAAGAGCAAGTTTTCAGAGATCACTATTCTTTATTAATTAACATAACTATGGATTTTGCAACCTAAGCAGAATTAACTTCTTGACTATTGTTGTACTAGCAATAGTGACTTTACAATGCTGTGTGGAGGTGAAGAGATCGAGATAGAGGCCAGGGTCTTGCAGGATGCTATGCTCATGGAAAAGGACTTTGAGAAGGATAGATTGGCTAGTCATTGTAACTCCCATAAAGTTAAGTTCACAAGTGAAGGATGAACATAACATTGTCTGTCTCAGTGAGAAATCTATCTACAGAAGGAAATGTAATAGTTGCTCAAGAGCATTTTCTTCACACGATTATGCATGTCTGTGTAATTGTAAACTTTAGCTTAAAGTTCTATTACTCAGCTGCTGTGACATAAATTAAGATACTGTAATGTAATGTTTTAGGCTTTATTCAGTATTAGTCCATTATCTTTCAACAGGACAGAAGTTGTACATTGAAAAGGGAGAGGGGAAAAGTAGTTTCACATCTGCTGATTCAATATGGAAAGGGCTGAGAGGAAGTTTTCCATGGGTCTGAACCCTTTATCCAATTAAAGAAGGTGACATTAAAAAGACATTTCTGTGAGCTGGCAAGGAAGAAAATGATGAAACCAGACAGAGGTCTGGAGATATAATGCATTGATAGATAAGCACTAAGCAGCAATGGCAATTTGAGTTCATTACAGAAGACATAAATCAAAAAGACTTGGTTCAATCAGGACAAATGGAGATGCCATGTAACACAGGAAAAGGCTAATACTGTGACTTGTTATAAAGTCAGAATTATTGTAAGGTAGAAAACATGGGGCTGACTATGAAGAGTACTTCATGAAATGTGCAAGCAGGTTTGGCAAATACTCTCAAGTAGTGGGGTATACAGAAGAAAGACCCTCCAAAGCAGTACTCAGGAGAATGCACTACTTATTGACCCTGGGTGATAGCTACCTCCGTATCAGTTGAAACTTAATCTTGTCTCCCCTTCCCCACTTTCAGTTTTCCCAATAAGAAAATCTTCTGTAAATTCAATTCCAACTATACCAATTTTATATTTTCTGAATTTTTTCCAACATTGTTCTCTTGTGAAAATATAGTACATGTATATTGAAGAATGCTATAAGTATAGGGCAATATAATTTCCTCAGAATTTAAGGGGAATTAACCACTATGCTCAAAGCAGTAATATTAGAAATGGTGAGGTATGTTTCTTTGGCATTATTAGTTCCCTTGGGCAAGATCTTAGCATATTGCGGGTAGGATTTTCTATGGGGGCCATATTTATATAGTCTACATAAGCATCTAAGAAAAAGTAAATCATAGTGAGATTTATAAAAGCATCCAATTTAATTGTGGATTAAAATTATCAAACCTAGGCTAAAAAGCAAAAAAATGTGAAAATAAAGCTCTCACAGTGTTTAAACACTCTAAAAAGTCTCAATAAATTTGAATTTAAAAGCATGGACCAGTGGGCCCACTATGTTATTTATGAGCTCACGAAAATTCCACCTTTAGCAGCTGTCACTTTTGATTTTGACAAAAAATAAAAATGTCTGAGTTCTAGAAGTAATTGAAACCTCATCTCATGTTTTCTGTATTAAAAAAAGAAAATAATTAGGCATCTTGCACCATTCTTATGGTCACTCA
>VWZD01007807.1:46094-56791 GCA_013396695.1 Sakesphorus luctuosus | reverse complement strand
TCTAACAAAGACAAAAGTAATGCTAATGTCCCAGAATTCTGCTGCAAAGTAAAATGAGTGAAAAGCCAACCTTATGTTTGAATTCTATTTGAAATGTTATTCGTGATATTTTCCAACAAAAGTTGCAATTAGTGTCATGGACATTACTGTCATTGCATTGCAAACACTTTGTTTCTTGTCTGTCAAAATCAGAGCAGCTGTCACAATTCAACTAAATTGAAAAGAATTGTAATTAGAAATCCCTGGTTTATAAAATTTCCCCTATCCTTTAGCTAAAGNAGGCTTTCAGAACAAGAGGCTGAGTTTGCATAATTGTTTTTCAGGTACTCAGAGAGACAGATTTCACCAGAAATTTGTTGTTATTTAAAAACAGTGAATGATCCAGAAAAGTATCTAATGTAGCTAGATCCTCCACAAAGCTGCTGTTTTGGGCTGAATAAGAACACAGAATTAATTTTAAACCTTTCATTCAATTCACTGATCTCTACGGGGGCTGTTGTTATAGTGAAGACAGTATGGTATCATTCAATTTATGAAAAGGTTTGCCCCTGCAACAGATTTTATTCATTTATTAAGAGGTGTTTTAATTAGTCTAAATGTCATTTAACCTCTGAAACCATGGGACTTAATACTTAAAAATAAAATACATTTCAGTAAACTCCTATGCAATTTTTTGCAAAACTTTGCAATATTTTTACTTGTTAAAAAAAAATACTAAAACTTACACTTTATTTTGCAGCAGATACATTATTCAGACAACTCTTTATAGTTATTTGCTTATTTCTAATCTCAACAAACTCACCAGCCAATTTCTTACAGAGTAACAAATAGAATCATCAAAATATTATCAGTCTCTGTCCCAGAATTTCTGCAGAAAGATAACAAGGTATTTGAATAATGAGAGAGCTAAAGTTATTCATGAACAGACATAAATGTTTAAGTTTGTTGAATAAGTTTTTCACTGTTAATAATTCTTTTATTTTGAGGTATTCTTGATTTGTTTCCCCCTTCTCTGTCCATTTCATTTTTTTAAATATATTTACTGTCTCCTTCTATACAAAAGCCTGTATTTTCAGAGTTAAACATCCGAAATAAAAGCACACTGAGGTACCTGAGAGACCTGATTTTTAGAAATATTGATACTCAACTCCCAGGGTGATCAATATATATTGATTCTACATACTACATTCTCTTTATGCAGTTGAAAACATACTAATATTTCTATCCAGTATTTCATCAGGAAGCTATAAAAAATTTTTAGATATCTGTATTATTGACAAATTGAAAGTAAGTGTCAAACTGTAATTCCAGTGGTGTAAAGTGTTAGTAATGCTCAACATTGATTTGTAGTGTTTGAATTAGAGAAGTTACATATTCTCTGAAAGGCAACAAAAGTTTTCAAACAGAATGTTGTAGATAAGGCCTTAAAAACTGTCTCTTACCTCACAGACTGTTCACTTGAAATCTTCTTTCTTAGAGATGTAGTTATTAACAGTACATATTTATATCCTACCTTCTATGTAGAAACAGTTTCCCTGTGAAGCCAAGCCACTGATCCTGAAAGGTTAGTTCTTATCACTCCTACCATCCTGAAAATGCCATAACTTCCCTTACCTTACAGTTCCTACTGGATTATAAACTGGAAAAATCGACATCCTATCTCTGTTAACCTTTGGCAAAGCTTGAGGAACTATTTCTTGCTCATGAAAAAGCCATCTAATTGCTAATCTATAATCCTTTTAATATGCTCTACATTGTGGATTGATCTATTGCCAGCTGACCCAGCAGTGCCCATGGCTATATTAATCCTATTATTCACATGTTCCAATGGAACTCTTTAATGAAGTCGGAAAGGCTTGCATACTACTGATATTAAGGATGGTTACACTTGTATTGCACTTAATTATGGAACATTCTATTGTATTACCTAATTGTGCAAATTACTTTTTTCCCAAGGCATAATTTATTTCAAGCTACAAGTTTTATCATATTGTTTTCATCTGCGTTCTTTGGGGTTTTTTGGGGAGGGTGACTTATTTACAGCTTCAATGCTATGTTTTTAATATCCTAATAAGCATGACATTGCTTGACCAGACCGAAAATAAAATTAGCAAGGTAAACAAAGATGTTCTAAAAAACAAGACTCATAAATAGTAATAGTATTTTGTATAATTGGAATTTAACCTGAGGATTTAAAACCTTTCCAAAACCAATGACAAACTGCTAGACCTTAAAATACTCTTTTAGAAAAAAATTTTAACAATATTACACATGTGTAGAGAAAGAATTTAATGAAATGTTAATAGTAATGACTTGCTGTCATCTGCCACAGTTCTTCAATCTTGACTCTGTCATTCTTTCTCACACAAAAAAAATATAAAAACCATAAAGCTTTACATAGAATTCTTATTTAGGAGTTTGAAGCAATTTACAACTGTTGTGGCCATTGTAATCACTTTCAGTGTCCCAAACAAAACCCCAAATCTATCTTTCCACTCCATTCATTGCATAGCAACTAAACACATCATCTGTAAATATAGCATCAGAAGAAATTTTCTAATTCAGCCATCTGTAATTCTGTGCAACTTGGAAAATAAAGGCCCTGATTCCATATACTGATGCCCTTCACTAAGACTTATTACAGTTTGGGTCATGTATCTCCACAAAACCTGCCCTGCAGTTACAAGAGAAATCACTTATGCTTCATGATGCCATAAGAAAAATAATAGCCTGTTCACTCAAAAGAATCACTCAAACCGATTGTCATGTTTTTTCTGTTAACCATCCCAACAAATAAGAGTATCAAGACACAATCTGTGTTTTCTAAACTATATCTCTGCTATATTAACATCTTACGCCAAACTACCAGTACCGTCCAGTTGCAATGTGTGGGAAAGTAACATTTTATCATTAACCCCTTGTTATAGTTTCAAAATCTTTCATGGAATTTTTTCCCCTCCCTTACCAACACAACGGTTTGGCAGTTGAGGAGCCAGGACAAGATGGCATGCTGAAGCCCTGTTCCCAGAACCAGCTAAACAAAGCTTTGCATTACAACTTGATGGCTGTGGGAGGTAAAGGAGGGAGGGAGAGAGACTTTTCCTGGTGCTAACCACACTTTGCTCCTCGGTCGGCATGAGTGCTGGCTGCCATTTGTTGGGGTGGTGGAGGCAGTGGGAGGGATCTTCTTTCTGGCTTGCCCTCCAACTCTGTGCACCTTATGCCATTCTTCAAAGAGAGCAGTCACCGTTTCCTGGATTCACTGCAGACCCCTCGAGGGGTTAACACCATCTGCAGAGGAGCTGCTTCCCCTTTCTCCCCCCTCCCACATTGCTTTTTGGACAGCGGACAATAGGAGGGGGTATTTGCACTGGCCACAGGAAAGGTTTCATCATGTCCCTATGGTCACCATTCCCACGTGAGTTTTGGAGCCAGTACCACTCCCTGGTCACCATCTTTGTCTCCCTGGAGACCATGAGTGAGTCATTGCAGCCATCGCCTCCTGAGGCACGGCATCTCCTCCTGCTGTCTGTAAATATAACTGTGCCGAAGGGGCAGAGATAGGACTTGATTTCTTAGAAAGTTTTGGTTACGGTGTTGTTCTGGTTTTGGTTACACATACATACATACATACATACATACATACATACATATATATATATATGTAGTAAAGAACTTTTATCCTCTTCTATATATTTTCTTATTAAAGCCTCATAATTTCAAAGGTTGTTGTGGTTTGTGGAAAGAGGCCCCCTTCCCAGTCCAGATAAACATCTTCGTTTCTTTTAAACTGAGATACCCTTAAAAATTAAAGAATAGTAGGAAACTTTTGATGTCTCAGTGGCTGTTTGATCAGTTGAATACATACACTTCTCATTGGTGAAAAATAAATGTTAAAGCCTCAACTGAGGAGTACCCTTCAACTACCTGAGTTTTTTCCCTTAGATCTGTTTCAAAATATTAAATCTTTTCCAAAAGCATAACTTTAGACAAGTAATGTAACAATGGAGTATTGCTTACTTTCTTAGGCTTAATAAGGTTTATGTTTTTGCGCACAAATACAGATTCACATCAAAATATACTTACAGTGGCCAGCTTATATTACACAATACCATGTGACTCTCTATTGGCTTGTGCTTCCTAAGCTCCAGAGAAAATGAGGATGTTATGCATGTTACCTCTAGAGCACTTTCTTAAGGTTACTATTTAATTATCCAACATAGCTGTTACAAGTTGTTAAAGGTTCAAACACAGGAAGGTGGTGTTGGGAAGAGCCTCTCAGAGAATTTTTTGCACCATACCAACACAAAAGGTTTGGGCTTGGAGGGCCAGGACTGAGGACAAAAGATACCATTTGGGGGTTGTTCTCTTGCTGCGGGGGTAGTAGTTTGCTCTGGTCTGTTTACAGTTATATCTATATCTACATATATATAGTAGTTAAGAACAGTTGTCCTTCTTATATCCATTTTCTAATTAAAGTTCCTTTTTCTTAAATTTAATAAGGAGTGACGTGATTATTGTGGAGGGATTCTCTCCTCTGTTTTTGGTAAACATTTTGGGTTTTCCCTCAAATTAAGACACAAGTACTCAGAAGCAAGAGGCCTAATTCAGGATAGTATGTTAAAATGCACTACACTGATGGCTTTGGGTATCATAACTGTAAATAAAACAGCAGCATTTGCACATTACTCAACATGTATGAGCTTTCTTGACAACATACTGGTTTCACAAAAATCTCATGAAAGAATAATTTCCTCTGGCAAGCAGTAATGATCATTTTAATTTTGGCTTTTCTTACAAGTCAGCTGCTTTTCCCAGACACTGTTTAATTCCTTCATGGGTCTTGCCATAAAGCATCCTTCTTTCCTCTCTGCACATGCATCTGAAGTTCCTGACAAAGAAAATCAGAGAGACTAAGGAAATCAGTCTGTCTTTACAGGGCATCAGAAATCTGGGACCTACTTCAAAGGACATGTTTCCTATAGGGTAGACCCTGACAGTATTTCTCCCAACTAAGAGGTCAGGACCAACTCTAAAGTACTTTTTCATGCTATTTCACCTCCCTTTCCTATGCTATAGAAGGCAACAGTGCAATCTCCTTGAAATATTTCCCACACCAAATGAATCACCTAGAAACAATATATATGGTGATTAAAGAGATTTGATAAGCCAGAACAGGAGATTGAAAATTCACCTGGAGTTGTGATGCAACCTGGCTACCCACTCTGAGTATTCTTTTGCCTTACCAATAACCTCATTGTCATCCCAAGGAAACTCTGAATTAGGAGAGATTCAGCATGGACAATAGCATAACAATCTAGGACAGAAAATAGGTAAGAGAGGTAAGTGAAAAAATAAGTAGTTCAACTAAGGGAAATCAATAGATTATTCAACCCTTGGCAATACATGCTATTAACATAAATGTTCTCATTAGTCTGCTAATAGGTTCACCAGCCAAAAGCATTTTACTCTTTAGGAGCATGAACAGCACAGAACACTAGGATGTCTGAGTATCTGAAAAGACGAGAACTAAGTGAATGTTGGATTTGACTATTACTAGCAAACACTTTGATCAATACTAGCAAACACTCATCAAATTGAAAAAAATCCAAACAAATAAACAAATAAGCAAACTAACAAAATCAACAAACTATCCCAACAAAAAATAAAAATCACAATTGGCTATGAAGCACATCAACATTACTCCAGTGATATTTTAGTTACAAGATGCTTGACTAGCTGAAGCATAAAACCATTAAAGTAGCCATTAATAGGATTGATAACCAAGACAGAACAATGTTGTCAGTCATGTAGGCTGAGGGACAGGATATGAAAGGGCCAGCAGATCATGGATTGTGTGCAAAAAAGAAAACCATCTGGTGAAATGTATGTAGAAGTTGATTATTTTTTTCTATTTCAGGTTCCTATTATCCTGCCCAAATCCTTTATGTTCTCCATTATTAGGATTTAAATTTCTTATCAGCTCCTTTGTTTAATGTATTATCTTTGAAAGAAAAAAAAAACAACCAAAAAAAAAAAAGTAGCTAAGATTTTAGTTTTGGAGGGAAAGAGAACAGGGAAGAATTTCTTTATGTCATCTTAGATTTTGATTTAATGATATTGATAGTCACTATCAATCTATTTCCACATTACCTCTAAGATATCTGTGATGGTTTACACTTAGTAGCCCTATATGTATATCACTCATCTGCTATATTCTCTAGGACCTGTTGAAGTAAGTTGGTATAGATTAACTTGAATCTTAAGGTCCTGGGGTTTTATTTTGCTTTGGAGTTTTTTTCCAAACAATTTTAAACCATTCTTAATTGCCCTTTTAAAAAAATCTTTATTTTCTTCCATAAGGAGTGGTAATAGTCTCCTCATTCTTTTTTAAATTTAAAAGTTAGATGATCTTTTCTGATTGAATTTTTAACTCTGGAGGTTGTCGATTGTAGTTTGCATGGTGATGAACTAGACTTTGAACATCATTGCAAGAAGGTGTCAGAAAGTTCCTGTTGTTGATGATACAGTTCGAGAATCTGAAAAGAGTGAAAGCAATTCAGATACTTCTGCTAATACATTGCTGAACTCTCTTGAAATTATCAGATTCACAAGTGTGTTAGACATACTGTGTTATTCAGCTAACTTTACTCTGGCAGTTGGCTAGTAGAGCTCAGTGCAGCCACTGGCTCCCGACCTCCTGCCATGCAGTCACTTTAAAATTTTGAAGAAAGTTTCCATTTTATGTAAGATTAGTAAATCATTTCTCTGTTTGTTGGATTGTGTCTGTTATTTACTTTTCCCAGAAATATGTATTAGAACTCACATATCACCAGTTCATCACAAAGATTAATTATTAATTCATCATAATAATTTGAAAGTGCAATATGTGATGCTTCTCTGCACAAAGTACAGCACAAACTTTAATTAAGTTTCCCAAAATTAAACTGACTGGCCACTGTACCTTTTTCCTGGTAGTATATTGTGTTCCTAATTACTACCAAAATAAAATAAGCAAGTCAATATCTAGCAAGTAAGTGACAGTAAATTCACAGATAAGGCAACCATTTTAAAGAACAGTTCAACTATATTTAAAAGTTCAAGATAAAAGTTAATTGTAAATTGTCATAACTATCTGATTTGGGAGCTGATCGATCAAACAAACTTAAGCAGCAATATATTTCATAAAATTGTGAGAACCTTGCGGCAAAGCCATCAACCACAAAGAGCAACATTAATCAAAAATGGCTCACTGCAATAAGTGAAGGTTTAATAAGTAAAAATGTACTGAACCAAAACATTTAGTTAACCCTACATGCTCTGCTGAATCAGCAGACTGCACCATACCTTGTTCTAGTACAGTATGTTTGTATCGTGAAGTAATTGAAGGAGTCAACTCCTGTGGTGTCAACAGTCTATTTATTTTCATTGTGAAAAAACTTTTTGTGTGGAAGAAGAGGGAGATCATTTGCATCAGATAAAAATAAAGATTTTGTTCATGGTAAGTCCAGTGGGAAAAAAATATTACCTGAGGGATAAATTCGAATACTATCAGGAAAATCTTATTTTTTTTCTTAAAATGTGGCCAAAAAAGCAGGTTCAAGGTAAATGTTAACATAAAGGTTGAAAAATTTCTTGGTAATTTTTTGAGCCATATTTTCCTGTATTTTATACTGATGCAGACTTATCCATGTTTGTTTGAATTTTGTTTCCTTTTTTTTTCCCCCAGGCTAATTTTGGAGAATATTTCTTAACAGTTAAGTTATTTTTAAACAATTAGTACTCTCAGTGGGCTCTAACTGAGTTATACTGTACAAAGTCCAACCAGGAGGACAAAAATTTCACACAAGGAAGAAAAAAAATCAACTTCTTTTAAATGTCCATTTGAAATGTACTTTACTTCAAGGCATACTTCATTATTTGAGTAGGATTTTCTTCCCTTCCTTTTGCTTACACTAAAATGCAATATAACTCTTAAAGAAAAAATACGGTACTGTGCAAAAAAATGTGGGAGTTTTTTCCCCTTGTGATAGAAACAGATAATATAAATTCAAACTTAAGAATAACTCCTTCAATGCATTAATACGAACTGGATAAAGTCTGTGCACAGTTTAGTCTGTATAGGCTATGAACCAGGCAGTGGACAAATAGCAAATCCAGGCCCCCAAATCTGTGAAATTTTTCTTAAAAGAACTACACTTGAAGAAATGTAAGGGTTAAGATTATGAAAGTATCTGGAAGGACACAGAGATATGGGTAATCAACAATCTAGTGAGGATGAATGATGGCTCTAGAGGCTTACTATTCTGTCCAGGGAAAGCTGAGGAACCAAAGAGCTATGCAAAGAATGTGTCCTGTGGAGAAAAGGGACATAATTTTTCCATCTTCTAAACTTCTCAATTTACAATTGGAAGAAATTTTAAGCATGCACCATGTATTGCAGTAAGGTGAGGAGAATAGGTAATCCTCAGACGAGTGTCCTCCCACTTGCAACCATCCATCCATCCAGCCCATCAGTTTCAGGGTATGGTGGAGGTTGCTGCTGCTATGAGTTAAAATTTTGGCACAGAGAATTTTCAGAGCTCATGTCTATCTATTCATTTTGAGCTGCTCCTAGTGGCAGCAACTGTGTAGGGGAAAAGATCTGTAGACTCAGATAGTAATATCACAAAGAAAGGATTTGTTTCCTTTTGTTTTCCTTTCCTCTTCTACACTAGGTTTATATTAAACTCTTCGAACTATTGCAAAGACAAATGATGTAAACACAAACAAAAGTTTACTTTACTGGATCAAACACTTGAATTCTGGGAGACCTAAACTGAAACTATTTCTGTATTCAACCTAGAGACTTGAGTACCTTTCTTCAAATTATGACAGATGATTCTCATTATGTCTCTCTCAGTTTTGAATCTTTAGTGGTACAAAATAACTTCCACTACTGTGAAAATTCTACATAATAAGTATACGTAAAGTAAGAATTTTAGAAGAGAGGGCATCAGGTCAAGTAGCTGGAAATAGAAGACGGTCTTTAAAATAAGTTGTTTCCTGATGCTTAACAGAAAATTCAAAATAAACCACTGCTTAAAAGAACAAATTTAGTTCGATAATTATATTTAATGACCCGCAAGGACAAGCTAGTTAACTAGTTAAAATAGTGAATAATGAACCAGAAAAGAAAAGAGACTGAAATCTGTCTGAAAACCAGTATCATAATTAAGGAAATAAATCACAGTATAAATCAGTTATAATTATAATTTAAAGATTTATCTTTGCAGCTTTTTTTTGTAGCTCTCTGTTGAGCATCAGAACTAATAGATCAGGAAATGGCAATTTTGTAAAAATTTTCTTCCAATCTTAGTTGACCAAGCGAATCCATTTTGACACAAAGTGATTGTTTTGCTTCACCTGCATAGTTTCAGTGTGGCACTGGGCACAGAAATATCACTGGAAAGATGTCTATGAATTTTGATGTTCCCTTTGGGATGGTGGAGGGAGGGATTGACTGTGCTGGCTTCAATGGACAGGTTTGCCACTTGTTGCTCTAATAAGTTCTGGTCACAGATGATATTAGCTTGGTGGATGTTCGGCTTCGGTGGTGAATTTGGAAAGCTCAGGAGTGTATTTAAATTAACAGGATTTTATTTATTAGGGGTAGAAATGAAGGAAGATGTTTTAAAATACTGTGTTCCAGTATCAATTGCTATCATTCAATAATTTTCATATAGATTAGTGTGATGTGAAACCTAGAACTACAGAGTTTGGGGTATTTGTAATATTTTGGCTTCTATTTTCTGTTTTAAATTTGTACAGTATATTAAGGCATTGAGAAATTGGAAAATACATGCATTAAAGTTGCCAGCCAGTGTGAGGTTTTGTGCTTTATGATAAAGTCCTTAATTGCTTGATTGCACAATTCTGTGAAAATATGTGGTAATCTGAGATCTTTTTTCACCACATACACACAAACTCATATTCACAAAAGTCTCCCTGAAAAGAGATACTAAACTGATTTTTTTTTAAAATACTAACTACCATGGGAATTCATAAAAAAGTTTGGTTGGAAGATGTTAGACTGGTCAAGAAAGACTGTCTCAAAGGCATGACATGAATTACAATATTAATTTAGTTTATAAAAGACCAGGAATAAAGTTCCCAAGGCTTATTCTCCCATTTTTCTATGCTATTTTTTATTGTGGATTTAATCTCTAATTTTGATTGAATGTCATATGTAGATTCAAAGAATCATTCTGCATATTTCTGAAAATATCTCCCATACTACTACAGTTCCACAAAGTAGTACATTTCTAAGGGAATTTTTTCTCATTATTTCTGGTCATAGGTACCGTAAATAGTCATAAGGGGGAAAGTTTTTTCATCTGCTCCATCTGATGGGTGATATTTACCTTCTTCAGTAGACCCAGAGAGCAGAAGATGGAAGTTCAGGGAACACGGAGTCTTATAAGAACTGTTGCTTGACTTCTACTGAATAAAGTTTTACTGATCCAGACAGAAAGTTGTGTATTTCTAACTGCATAATCAGCACTATTTGTAAACACTGTTTTATACTTTAAAAACAGACACTTGATTGATCATGAGACTTAACTCATGCATGGAAAATAAGGCCTTATGTTTCTACCAGTTTCTAGATTAACTGTTTGCAGACTATTTTAAAAAGATGGATGGATGGATGGATGGAT
>VWZD01007807.1:230-46023 GCA_013396695.1 Sakesphorus luctuosus | reverse complement strand
GATAGATAGATAGATAGATAGATAGATAGATAGATAGATAGATAGATAGATAGATAGATAGATAGATATTAGTTCCTACATTTTCATGTTTCAATTTGGTGTGCATTCCAAGAGTGGGTTGGGTTTTTTTCCAAAGCTGGTACAATAAAAATAAATTTTAAAATAAAACACGCACACACACACACAGAAAAAGAAAACCAGCAAAACAAAATTTAAAAAAAAAAATCCTCAGAAAACCTGAAAAGAAACATCTCAAAATACTGCAAATACTTTGTTTTTCTGAAATTTCCAACCTCTAAAAGAGCACCAGCCTTATGACAGCCCTTGTTAAAGTCACAGATATATGTGTAAACTTTGAAAGAGAAAAATGCTTAATGGCAAGATACAGAATTTGGCTTGATGTGGAAAGAAACAGAGTATTGATTCCTCATAATGTAATGCATTTTGACAACTGAAATCAGTGTAAGACCTTTTTCACAAAGCAAAAAGATAATTGATTTCTTTGTGGGTTTTATGTTTAAACTATTAAATATATAAACACATTCTTTAATAATTGCACTATATACTTTTAAAGAAAGCTTCTGGATTAAATTTGGGACCTCAGTTTAGAAAAAGCCATTTATTCACCCAGATATCTTCCAACATAAACAGTACTGAGAAAAGCGAAAATGAGCAGAAAATATTATTTGAGCAGGAAAATAATCTTAAATAGCAAAAGTAAACCTTTTCTATTTCAGAGTATTTCTCATATTCCTATTAAACATTATCCACCTTCTCTAATGCAGAATTCAATTTCCAGCACAAAAGAGATAAAACATTGATAATGGTAATGGATATTAATCTGAAATGGAATGAAGAAAAAATAGAAGCATGCATTAAAATATGTTAATGTTCTTGTTTGCATAATATCCATAATATCATAATATGTTTTTAATGTTTTTAGGCAAACTGGAAACAACTGACATTAACAGCAGATAATAAATTCCTTTACTTTCTATGTCCAGTCATAATTTGCATGCTGAGATCATTGTATTTTTTGTCACACATTTGCAATGAATATAGCAATAAAATAAATTAATCTGGCACTACTGAAGTGGGCACTGCAGTACAGTCTCTCAGTGGTTTTGAGCCTCAAATGTGCCCCAAATATACAGACACTGAGAACATGACATACAGTATCACATACATTATCTCAAACCAGAGAGTACTCTTAAAACATAGAGAAACTACCAATATGCCCTTGGAAAATGTACTGCATTAAAAATGTCGATATCAAACACTATCAGCTTAATGAAAGAGATGTTCAGGATTCCAAGTGGATTGAATGACACTGATAACTTCATTCACAAGTAATAGTCAATATAAAATATGATTTTCTTAATAGAGCAGAGCATGGTATTGATAATTAAATAAACTTTTAATGATGAATCTGTCACAGAGCAAGAAGTGCTATGAATCATTCATAGTTACATGCTTGAGGCAAAAAAATGAAAAATGGCCGATTTTTTCCACTATTTTCTCCCAGATTTGTTCTTCCAAATTAACCGGTCAAACTAGCTGAATACTGAGGTCAAATTTTTGACAGGATTAAAAAGGTTAAGGTTAATAAAAACAAATTTTTTATGTAAGGTGGCAGTACAGCTTAATGTTGAGTAAATTATTCAAGATTTTTAAAAATAAGAAACAGTGGTAGAATCTACATTTAAGATTTCTATTGCAAAGCTGGAGAAAATAATATCTTTTCTTAATATTTCACTATATCTGATTCCTCCAAATACCCATTTTTTCTTCAGTCCAGTCTGAAAGTGTCTCATGCAACTGCTTGGGCTAAGAACTGAAACACAGTCCGACTCTCCCATAATCAGTCCACAGAGTTATTTTTTTTAGCTACTCCAACAAATACAGTCATTCTTAATGTAACAGGAAAGCTCTGAGGTTCCTGAGAGGATGGCCTGCTAAAGATGCCTCAGACAGACACCTCATGCAATGCCATGCAAAGAGACAGAATTTACTTAAAAGAAAGAATATTGAAGGAAAAGAAAAAATTATGCCAAGTTTGCTGATGAGACCAAATTGGAGAAGACAGTCTACAGGCTTAAGGTCAGGGCTGCCATCGAAAGGGACCTGTAGAGTCTGGAAGAGTGGGCCACAGCGGCCTGATGAAGTTCAGCAAAGACAAATGCTTTGTCCCACACATGGGAAGGGAGAGCACCTTGTAATTAAATTGTCTGGGAAATTGCTCTGCTAAAGGGCCTGGAGCAGTTTGCAGAATGTGAATGAAATGAGCAGGAGCCCAGCTTAATGGCACTGCAAGATTGTAAACTGGCCCTAGTATTTTGCTGTCCTGTCTGACTCTGCTGAGTTTTGTGTAGATGAAAACATACAAGATAGGATAGAGACTAAGTCAGTCAAATAACCAATGAAGGCTGGAAACAGTGCTAGAGACCTTCTTGAAGAAAACACTACTCCAGTGGAGCTTGCATACTCCAGACTTTACTCTTCTGTTATTCTGCTCTCATCTTCATCCTCCCAAGAGACAAGAAACAGCAGAAAACCTTTCTACATTGTGGTCTATGTAGTGTAGATTTATATATCTCATATCATTTTAAAACAAGTTAGTTTAATTTACAAAATTAGACAAATTACCTTGCATCATGCTCCACTCTGCTGTGACTAGTCTTCTTCCATTTAACTCACTGACAGCTAGGTTTGCCATAGTGACACAATGCTGCAAACTGCAAGAGAAAAACAGCTCCGGAGAGAAACTACTTAGTAGATAATTGGTGACCACTAGTATCGGTTCATCAGTGATGTGTCAAGCATCACTGCTGTGCGGCACAACTCCCCACATATTCCTAGAGTTTGGACACTTTGTGTCCCCTACGACTGCAAGGCAGAGTTAATAGCTTAGCAAAGTGATTTTCTAGTCTGTCTCATGTTCTTTCTCTGCTGTGCAATATTTCTTCAGTTTCTTCATTAAAAAGAATTTACTTTCTTACAATGAGATACATATGGTGAATAATGCAAGTAGCTCTGTATTATACTCATGTTCTCAATTAGTTCCTCCCTATTGAAGAAGCAGATTCAGGACAGTTTCTCCTTTGGATGCATTTTCTACTTTCTGGATCATAAAGCTGTCTTCTCTCTATTCTAGGAACTACATTCATGTTTTACTGTCTTCATTACCTAATGGGTTTCAAAATGGTTATTGTTAAGTCCCTCGTGAATATAGTAGCTTCTGTGTTTTAATACTTCGAGAGTTGACATAGGAATTTTCCATTCCAAGTCAGGTGACTTTTAGCAAATACACACAACCATGTCTTCATCAAATCCATTTATTTTTCCAAGGTATCTAGTACCTTTAGCTGGTACTGTTTCGTTTTCTTATTTTTCTGTATAAAGATTCAAGCAGTTTACTTCAGGGTATATTTTCACATTTTTTTTTTTAGTATTTTAATTCTCACCTAGGACTATGTTGGTTTATGTTTCCTCCTGTTTTGATATTTTAGCATTTTTCTTGCCCATTGTTTTCTTCTCCTGACACATGTTGACTCTTACTCTTCTGCTGTTTAATCCAAGTAGCCTAGAGCAACTAAAAGATTTCTTTTTATTTTCAACAGAAAATTAACCATATTACCTTGTGGGCTTCGTCAGAAAATACAAAGATTTTTGTCAGCTATTTGTATACATTTTTTAAGAAAGCATGTTCTGTATATTAACTAACAGATACACTGAGGCACAGTAGTTGCTAGGAGAATTTTTCACTACAATAACAGAACAAATAGTGATTTGTCTGAATA
Source organism: Sakesphorus luctuosus (assembly GCA_013396695.1). Classification (NCBI taxonomy): domain Eukaryota; kingdom Metazoa; phylum Chordata; class Aves; order Passeriformes; family Thamnophilidae; genus Sakesphorus; species Sakesphorus luctuosus. The sequence continues at coordinate 42,223 of VWZD01007807.1, read as the reverse complement.
TAATTTATGGCCTCCCTGAGGCTGCTGTAAATTATGCATCTTCTTTTACTCACAGAATATCTTACAAATGTCTGCTGAAGATGCCTCTTTTTCTACCTTTGTTTTTGTCCTGTAATTCTACATTTTTTAAAATGCAGAGTAGCAATATGTTCATAAGAAAGAATTACCTGCTTCTTTTTTTTCTAAATGCTAATATCCACAATATATATGATTTCCTTATAAGTACACTCTGAAAGTAACCAATTTCTAGTGACATATACTGATTGCTAATGTGTAATCATTATGAAACATAGTAGAAGTGGTAGAATGTCCATTCCTTCTTCCTTCTCACCAAGGCCATTAAGGACATTTTGTAAGCAAATGAAGTATTTAGGAGAACCACAGAATGACTCAAGTTGGAAGGGACACAGTGGGTCATTTGGTCCAACCTCCCTGCTCAAGAAGGGTTATCCTGGAGAGTGAGTGCTAAGTTTTCAGAATTTCTAACTTCTTTGGGTAATTTAAAATCTGCCCTGTGAGACAGTGAAAATCAAACCAGGGTAAATTTGCAATTTTTTTTATATTGGTTTCCTTTCACAGAGACGTGTTCTACTAAAATCCCTATAAAGAGAGCTTTAATTCTATGTTGTTCATCTTGGTCATAGAGTGGAGCATCAGAAACTGTCACTTTCTCGATCATTTTTGATTGTCAGGACTTACTTACTAACATCATAGACCTCTACTAAAATTTCATGGAAACTTCACATCTTTCACTATACAGATTGAAAAATCATTTACAGACTGGTATAATGTACACATGGAATCAGTTTAAACAGGTTCCAAAGGAACTTCAAGTTGTCATTTAAAATAAAAGTCTTACCTGAATCACAGTTATGGCGTCCAGTAAGTTCAGTGTTCTCAAAACAAGATAGCATTGGAAAAACAAACTCAAAAATAAAAGAATGAAAGTATGAAGTCTCTAGGATATAATTTGCACAGTGTCCAAAAGTTAAGAACAGTAAAATTCTTTATCAGGATGAATATTTTTAATTATTTCATGGTTTTAATTTTAAAGATACAGGTATTTGGATCCAATGAAAGTGTATCTGCATTTCATACACTGAGACTGTGTAACGTCTGAAGGCAGTGGTGTTTTGATGAATATAAAATATAATGTCTAAAGCAATGAGTGTCAAAACTGACACTCTAAATACCATTATAAAAACTTGTAGTAGGAATATTTCTTACTTATTTAAAAGATCAGAGAATTTATCATTTATGGGAAAATGCGCTTATATCCTCATACTCCTAAGTCTATATTATCTTCAGCTCATGCAAGGCATAAAAGGCAAAAAGAGCTAAAACTTTGTGCTAATTAAATGATTCATTTCAGTCACAGAGCAAGTGCAGCAAATTATCCTAAATGCAGAACAAGACAGCAGAAGACAAAGGAAATAGCTTAGAAAATCGACTCTTATTTTAGAAGGCAAAATGATCTTAAACTTGTACAGCAAACCTCGAGGAAAATCCATAGCCATAACCATATTGTGCAGGTTATCCAGATTATTCCGGTGTAGGATTGTAGTGGCTTGACCGTGGCTGGACACCAGGTGTTTACCAAGCTGTTCTACCACTCCCCTCCTCAACTGGGCAGGGGAGATAAAATATGAGAAAAGGCTATGAATCAAAATAAAGACAGAGAGAAATCACTCAGCAGTTGTCATCACGAGCAAAACAGACTCAATTTGGGGAAATAAGTTATTTATTATGAACCAAAATCAGAATAGAATAATAAGAAAAATAAAAAACAAATGTTAGAGCACCTTCCCCTTACTCCTCTATTATTCCTGGGCTCAGCTTTACTCCCAATTTTCTCTACCTCCTTCCCTACAGTGGCACAGGGGTTGGGGAATGGAGCCTGAAGTCAGTTCATCGTATGTTGTTTCTGCTACTTCGGCCACTTTGGGGTAGGACTTCTCACACTATTTTCCTGCTTTGGTGTGACATCCCTCCCATAGGAAGCAGTTCTACACAAACTTCAACATGAGTCCTTCCCACAGGGTGCAGCTTTTCATGGACTGCTCCATTGTGGGTTCCCCACAGGTCACAATTCCTGCCAGCAAATCTGCTCCAGCATCATCTCCTTTGTCTCCATGGTTCCACAGGTCCTGCCAGGAGCTTGCTCAAGTGCGGGCCTGCCATGCAGTCCCAAGTCCCTTGGGATGCATAGAGTCCTGCACAGGCTGCAGGTGGATCTCTGTTCCACATGGACCTCCATGGGCTGCCTCCCCAGGGTCTTTACCAAGGGCTTTAGGGACATCTCTGTTCCAGCCCCTGAAGCACCTTTACCCACTCCTTCTCCATTCATCTTGGGGTCTGCAGAGCTGTTTCTTTCATATATTCTCACTCCTCTCTCATCTGTCTGCAGTTGCTGTTGTGCAGCACCTTTTTTCCACTTCTGAACTATGTTATCCCAGAGGTGCTACCATCATTGCTGACAGGCTCAGCCTCAGACATGTTAAACCTCTTAAGCCTGTGACATTTAGTTTTAAATCCAACAAACCTCCAAATTACTGCAGGAGTATAGGCTTGCTATAGAAAAAGTTTGAAAATATTAGCTAGTTTTCAAGGAAAAGTGCCAGTAAGTATCACTCCAAGACATAAGCACTGAAGACCTGGATAGGAAATTATTATCTTAGCCTGTGGTGATTCTCCCTCAAGTCAAAATTAAAGGATTTTATGGAAAAAACCCTGAGTGTCTCCAACGAAGAGGCAGTAGCTCAGTGCTGCTCCTGTGGGATATGAGAATTGCAAGTTCAGTGCATTCTTTCCAAATGAGTCAGGGCAAAGATGTAAGTTCTGTTTTTTCATACTGTCAGTGCATGGTTATCTCTTTGAAAGGACAGATAACTTCTTTTTAGATTTGTCAGAAATTAAATGCATTATAAAGGTTTTCCTTAATAATATGCTTTACAACAATAATTTTTTTTAAAAAAATCCCTAGAGTTAGTGATAAAAGATACTTCAACTGTAGTTCTACAAACTAAATCATTACATGAGTTCAATGTTACCGTTAACTTTAAGCTTCTACTAAGCAAATCTACCTGATTTCTGGTTCTTTCTGCATTTCTAGGTTATAGCCAGTCTCTGATTTATGAATTAATGACAGCATTGTACTGTGTATTGCTTGTCCTCTATTGTATCTCAAAGTTAGTTTTCTGCAATGTAAATTTTCTCACGTTTCACACACACAAAGAATTAAGAAGGTTCAGTAGAGTTTATAGTAACAACTCCTTTAGAATTTGTGGGGATTTTGTAGTTTTTGCTGATTTGAAACATAGGCCCTTATGATACAAGGCACAAGATGATTCAAGGCAAAAATTTTCAGATAATTTCAGGGGTTTTAAGTTAGTGATTGACCTGCCTGAGTACAAAGGAAAATTTTAAGCATAGACTGAAGCACTCTTCACCTTGATCTCTGACACAAGAAGTAAAAGAGGAAAGGATTTGACTGTCAGCTGCTGAGGAATGTAAATGAAGGTTGCTGTTTTATTATTAACTTGATTGATATATTCTAGGTAAAAGTACTCTGGAGCACTCCTGTTAGGTGGTGATATTGGGTGAAATAACTGTTTTGCATCTCCCCAGTTATCATTATGTTAATTAAGTTAATAAAGTTACAGCCTGTAGCTGTAATCATATTCTTATGTGTGTATCTTATTTGCCTGAGGTGTTTGAATCAACACACAGGTCTTACCAAGTTTGACAAAAGTCATCTTTTTTACATTATTACCTGTTTAAAAGTAAGTTGGGGGGGTTGGGATATATTCAGTTCCTGGTAGATAGAAAATTTTCCATTTTTAAGAACTATACCAAAGAGACATATACATAACTTTCAAAGTACAACTGCAGTCCCCACATACAAACTTGGGTTACTTGAATGAGGATTTCTAATGAGCCCAGGATAGTGTAGGCAGCCATATTTCTTCTTTAACATTATTTTATAGCCTGTTACATCAAGGAGATTGTCCTAGCTCAGCAGGTGGGACCAGTTGTCACTGTGTGGGGGTGATCAAAGCTGTGTATTCTACCCCTTCTATTCATTCCCAAGATCAATGGCCCATTTGCAGCAGCTTCCCAGGGAGTCGTTAGCACCTCCACTCCCAGCCTGAGGAGGCGTAGCTGCTAATGGGCCATCAACAGTTCAAAAATACCCCATGACTCAGAGTTAATCACCCACTGCGTGAGTCCCCGCCCTGGGGGAGAGACTGGGTGCTCCCTGAGGGTACATAAGGGATGGGTAAGAAGACCTCAGGAACCTTTTGTCGGACCCAGAGGAGCAGCAGGACCTTGACAGGAGGAGACCACCACTCTCGACCAGACTACAGCCATCACGTGCACCAACAGGTTTTTCACTTCCTTTTGCTTTGGACTTGAGGGAACCACGTGGGTCTCAGCACAAGGGCTAACAAACCCCTTTGGGTTTGTACCCCAGGGCACTGGGTTATACTGCTGGGGTTTGGGAGTTGAAAGCAATTTCCCTTTGTGCCAGTGTATTTACTGTATTATTATTATTAAATTGTAGCTCTGACTTATAATCTCTCTCATGTTGAGCTCATTTCTCCTGCTGGTTTACCTCTAAACCAGCACAGAGATTACCTTCTATCTATTTAAATTCTTTTTATATAATTGGATGAGAGTTTGTCAAATATCCTAAAATTTCTTATTTCCACACAGTTTTCAGAACAATTTTTGACTGTATAATTAAGAAAGTTGTTTTCTGACTTTGCTCTAAATAATGATAGTGCAATTAGGTTTGAAATTAAAACACAAGTGACAGGAGAAAATTCACTTAAAACTGAGTCAAAGAAATACTTATAATTCCCATCAGTTATCAGTTCTGAAGTAGCCTTTAGAATCCAAAAGGCATGATTCAAACCTAAGTAAAAAACAGCTTCATCACAGTTTGAATTGTTATAGTTTGAAAAAATTGATACTGATGTTGAAATAGAAGCATCTATATAGAAGAAACAGAAACAATTTTGTTTATATGTAAAATAATTTTTGAGGATATGTGAAAGAAAACACTTGATGAGCAGGTTAATCCAGAGTATTTCTACTGTATTCCTCATCCATCCCTTTGAAGCTTCCAATTTCAGCCACTGTCTGAGACAGGCTGTAAAGTACATGTTCTTTTGATTCTGCCAAGGAATATCATTTTATGGGACCAAGAGGATTAAAAGCATCTTAACCTATCTAAAGACTTCTTCCATATTTCTTTCTTCACCTCACTGCAGATGTTCAGTATAAATGCAAAACAGAGGATGGCAAACTGAAGACTGACAAAATATATTTAACACAATCTTAAGCTGCAGGCTTGCACACCCTTATGGAAGACCCTGCAGGCCTTTTAGTGTGAAAGGAAAGCTGAGTGATGCGGTTGACACACATGAAGAATGGGATGCCATCCAAAGGGACCTGGACAAGCTTAAGAAGTGGCCCAAGGTCCTGTACACAGGTTGGGGCAGCCTCCATTATCAATATAAGCTGTATTATGAAGGGTAAGAAGGATCTGCAGCTGCTGGTTGATGAGAGGCTGGGCACGAGCCAGCAATGTGCAGTGTCAGTCCAGAAAGCCAATTGCACCCTCGGCTGCATTAAAAGTAGTGTGGACAGCAGAACAAGGGAGGGGATTCTGCCCCTCTACTCTGGTCTGGTGAGACCACACCTGCAGTGCAGCATCCAGGAGGGCTGAGATGATTAGAGGGCTGGAACACCTCTCCTATGAGGAAGGGCTGAGAGAACTGAGTTTGTTCAGCCAGCAGAAGAGAAGTCTCTGAGGAGACCTTATTGCAGCCTTTCGTACTTGAAGGAGCCTATAAGAGACAGGGACAAACTTTTTAGCAAGGTCTGTTGTGATAGGACAAGGGTAAATGGCTTTAATTTAAAGGACAGACAATTTAGATTAAATATAAGAAAGAGATTTGTTACAATGAGCATTGTGAGACTCTGGAACAGGTTGCCCAAAGAGTCTGTAGATGCCCCATCCCTGGAAACATTCAAGGTCAGGGTTGGACAGGGCTCTGAGTGACCTGATATAGTTGAAGATGTCCTTGCTCACTGCTGTGAAGTTGGACAAAATGACCCTAAAAGATCCCTTCCTGATTCTATGATTCTATAAAGAGACAATGGAAAAATCCAAGCAGAGGTTTAGGACAGAATATGTGACTGGATGCCAGTTTGAGGACATGCGAAGATATGGATGTTTGATTCAGACTTTCTGTGGGCCCTCTGTGTCCAGAATTGATTTGGCAGTTTGGGGAAAGAATGTGGAAAGGGAATTGTAGGCAAAAGGAGAATCATTTAAATAAACTGTGGAGATTAAACCAGGACTGGGAAGTTGAAATTCAGAAACCAAAAGACAAACACATAAGAATGTATTTATTAAAAATAAATGGTCTTATTATTTTGGAACTAAACCCAAAAGATAACTGACTCATGAATCTCTGTTTTGGAAAATTAGTCTGGTTGGCCTTTGGGGTGTTTTTTTTGTTTGGTTGATTTGGGTTTTTTTCCCATAATATCCAGTAGAATTCCCATGTTGATATTCAGTGAAGTTCTTATGTGTTCATATGTGAGCTACTGAACATAACAGAACAATCACTTGACAGACTATCAGTTCCAAGGAGGGTCTCAGTTGCAATGAGATATGTGAGTGTTAGCCACTTTATCATAAATAAAAGCCATTCTTTCTATAGAAACCAGTAAGGTAAGCAGAAAACTTACTTTCTCTGTTTAAAATAATTTGGGTTCTAATAATAAATTTCAGACCAGATCTGAGGTCTCAGAAGGTCAAAGAAGAGATCCCCACACTTAGGCTGCGCTTTTAATCAGGCTTAGGTGGTTTTTCAGGGTTTTTTTAGAAAGAGAAATTACATGGTATTTTTTTCTGAAATAATTTCTTTGATGATAATAGTTACACTTGGTGACGTATGGAAAACTGGCAATGTTTTTTATCCCATCTAGTGCCTTTTTTCCCTCCACTCTGCCACTGTAGCCAGTTATGGTTTAACTATATTTTACAATGTAAAAATTTAGCTACACTTCTATATCATCCAAGCTTTGCCTTGTCATTTCATTGTCAGAGAAAAAAAATGTATCATACTCTAGTGTATGATTATTTGATTAAGCTGTGTCTGCTTAATTTCAATCAGCAAACTTAACATGTCAGGAAAGATTGTCTCAGTCCACCCATTTTCAAAACTGTCACTGACTCATAAATTCTTTGTTAGGATGGCACAAAACACATGAAGTGAATGCATTTTTCCTTGAATGGCAGCTGGAAGAGCCATCACGTGCATAGTGTTGATATCAGCAGCTCCATAGCGTGCAGTCTGTTCCAAATTGACTGTAAGTGCCTCCTCCTGCATCTGATTCACCTAAGAGCCTCAGATATCAGTAAACAACATGAGTCTTTATGATAGTCTATTCATATGGTCATAATTTAAAGAAATACTCATCAAGGATGCCAATTTACAGATGTTCTCATCAGAGTTAGAGAACTGACTTAGATCATGTTTGGGTTTAGTTTTCACTTTGTTTTTTTCTTTGGGTTTGAGAATTTAGAGAAGAATTCTTTTTTCAGTTCTCTGTAGTTCAGACAAATTAGCAATGCTAGTTCTAGTACAAATCACAAAGTTTTTGTATTGATTTCACAGACACCTCAAACAAGGTGTTGAAAAAGAAAGCCTATTAGGAAACTTAATAATTTGTAGTAAAATTATGTTAGCTACTACTTGGCAAGATTGCTTTAGAACTAAGGCTTTGAAGCCTGTCACAGGTCTTAAAAGTAAAATTGCTTGAGTAGTTGAGGAGAACTGTATTAAAATGCAAATTTCCAGCTGTTAATATTTCTTCAAAAACCAATAATCCCTCAAGGCCACCAATATGTCAAATACTTAATGGAAAAATATCCCTTAGGCAAAATGGCCTTTCTAAGTTCACTTTTGATTAAACTTAAAATACTACATAGCAAAAAAACTTAAAATCAAATGGAGAATATAAATATAGTACTAGACTATAATGTTATAAAGAATGCAATTGGAGGAGCAAATTTAAGGTTGCTAATTTTTAAGTCATTATTTACCCTTTTTGAGGATTAACTGAGGAAATAATCGCTAATATAAGGTGTACCTACAAATGGATTCATGCTCAAGTCTCAGCTACATCTTCAGCCAAAGTGCATGTCACCAAAACTATACAAATACCGTCATATTGTTGTGCCTACTCTACATAGTATTTAATAATGTTTTGTTCTAAACTCATTTGTGCTCATTTGTGAGCCATACTTGGCAGCAATACGTAGTAGGGATGAGTATTGTGAAATGAAAGATGGGACCAGACAGTGTTCTGTTTTCAGTTCAGGAAGCTTTAGATCCCTCTCTTCATAATTTGAGGGAAGAAGGAAAGAAATGCTCTTTCAGTCTTTCCCAGAGTCAGAATTAAATACTGTCATACCTTCATTCCTTTAATATTTTAGGTTGCTTTGTCAGCAGTTTAAGCTCACAAACAGGTGATCTATGTCATAGGGTTATAGCTTTCTTTCACCATCAGTTGTTCTGCCTTTGTTTATTTGTCAGGAAGTTATGACAATCCTTTGAAAGTTAGTGGTCTGACCCTTTTATTTAGTCTATTTTCTGATATTTCCCTTTATTTTCCCCAAGGTCCGTTAAGAGCAGAGTTTTAATTTCTAATAAATTTAAACATCCTTATTTCTCTGTTCAGTAAATAGTTGTTTTGTTTTGTTTTAATTTATTTTAATTATTCCTAAGGGGCCTTTTAACATTTTAATGGACAGTTGAGAAGACATTCCTTTTACTAATTGTCATGGTTTAGCTTTGCAAAATGCCAACTGCCCAATATAGAGTCAAAGGGTCCCCCTCCCAGGGAAAGGGAGTGAGGAAAAAAAAACCCTAGAAATGAAACTTTGAAATGGCAAGGTTTTTATATTTACACAGAAGAAAATAAGATTTAAAACAGAATATGATATAACACATATATATATACAAATGTGAAAAGAAATAATAACACCTTCACCGAGTCGTCCAAACTAATAATACAGATTCCAATCACCCAAACCCCAGAAAACCTCCCAAAAACTCTTACCAAGAAACCTCCAGGCAAGAGAAAAGAGAAGTTATCAAGAAAATGTTCCCCTCCCTAGATAAACATAATGCAGATGGCAGCAAGGCCTAATCTCGGCAGAGACAGAGCAGCATGTCCTCACGGGGGCTGAGGCACAGACCAAAAGAGAGAGAAACTCTCTCTTTTTATACCCATTGACACTTCTTGATATGATGATGATATGAAATACCTCTTTTGTTGCTTAAGTCAGGTGATGCTTGTCCCTTCCAATCTATGTCACGTCCTTTGAGGCCTGCTAAAACTGAGGCCTAAATAAGGCCTAAACTGAAACTAAAGCCAAAATTACCACACTCATTTACCTTTCAACTTTGAAAGACATATTTCATCTTTTAGTTTAGTAAAGAAGTTACTTAAGCATTGACGGGTTCCTAATTAATTCCCCAAGTGATAGCATTGTTTGGGACTCATTTAGGGGGCTTTTGGATGTCTTCAATTTAAATGTTTTTTTTACTTTATTATCCAGTTATAGCATCAGATTACTTTGATATATTGTAGCAATGGAATCAGGAAGTTATTGTGTAATGGTTTACATTTAGACATATGGTGGGTTTGACTACAAATTTTTAAAAAAGCCTTATCTTAAATAGTTGAGAAACAATTAAATTTTCCATCAGAAGAAGAACATGAATAAGTTAAAAGTAATGAGTTTCTTTAAAACACATCCCAACAATCAGTGTTGTCTAAAAATTAAATCCTTTGGCATTCTTATAAAAATTGCTTAAACTGAGAATTTTATTATCTTGTAAAATGAGGTTTTATGATCAAAGCCAGACAAAAGTAAGAAACAAAAAGTCTGATAACTGACTTGGATTTACTACACAGCAATAATGTTTATTCTGAATGTCCTACTTGAATCACTACAAGTTATGGAATTGTTCGTATTTTGTCTGTTGAGTCACTGTCATTTTGTTGGGTGGGTAAGATTATACTTATCTGTGAAATCAATTGGTATCTTCAAAGTTAATTATTTTTTTTGGCTTGAGCTTATGACTTGATCGTCTTTTGACCAAAGTGGTCAATAGATTTATAACATGTCATTTCTAACTATGATGGCTTGACCTCAGCCAGATGACAAGACTCTCACCCAGCTACTCCCTCCTTTCCCGTCCTCTCACAGGCCTTCTGCTGCAGAAGACAAATGATGAAAAAACTTTCAGATTAAAACAACACCTTCTTTCTACCCCTCCTTTTTCCCAGGCTCAACTTCACTTGTTTATTCCCATCTTTTATAATTTCTCCCTGCTCCAAGCAGTGCAGCAGGATGAGGAATAGTAGAGGGGGGCATTTATTGTCAGTCCATAGCAGTTCATTTCTGCTACTCCATCCTTTTATTCTGCTCTAGTGTGGGGCCTCTCCATGGGGTGCAGTCTTCCAGGAAAAACCTGCTCCAGCACAGGCTCTCCATGGACCACAATTTCTTTAGGAAATATCCATGTGTTCCAGCGTGTAGTCTTCCATGCAGTGTGGATACCTTCTTCAGCATGGTCCTCCCATGGCCTGCAGGACAATACCTGATCAACCATGGTCTCTTCCATGGGCTGCAGAGGATTCGTTGGCCCTGTCCCATGCCCTTCTTCTTCTCCCTTTTTTTCCTACTGTTGCTTCTCACTGGTTTTACATGTTCATATTTGTCTGATGGTTTTGCCTGTCTTTTTTTTTTTCTTTTCAAAGAGTCTTCACCAGCTTTGTTTTATGGGCTCAATTGTGTCCTGTGATAGATCTGTGGACAAACTGGCAGGAGCTGGTTGTGTCCAGCATAGGACAATCCCTGACACCTTCTCCCTCAGAGACCACCTCTGCAGCTACACCATTCACCATCAGACACTTCTGATAAGTATTTTATGCAAAGTAAAAAATCTTAATAATCAAAGTTCATACATATTTTCCTAAAACAGTTGTTTAGGAAAGTAAATTTGGAATGGATTCCTACTACACGTTTAAAATCTGTAAAAATATATGCACATTTACTAAGAAAATTCTCAAATAACAAAGTACTAACTTCTCTAATTTTTTCTTTTTTCAATTGAGTCTTTTAGCATTCCCTTACCTAGGCTGCATATCTCAATAAACTGGCAGTCAAAGACTGCCCATCATACTCATATATGATGAAAGTCATGTTCTTTATGTATTTTCTGTTTAACCAAGTGACTCTTTAAGTCAGAAAGTACACATAAATTCCCTGCAAATAAAATGTAATTATTTCATTGATAAGCATTTTTGCACCTCTGTTAAGATTTACTTCCTATAATGGTTTTGCACAAACATGCAGTTGCAAGCAGCAGTTTCTTGCTGTAAATAAAAATAGAGGCAATGATACCAGATGGATAAGGAGACAAAGGGCCAAATCAACCATAAATAGAAGTGTCAGAAGGAATCTGATTAATTTTCTACATGTTCGTAAATTAATAAGGCCCCTTTGTTCAATTTGCAGCCGAAACAGTGGCTGTAAAACTGCAATGTCATAGGCAGACAAACACTCTGTACATGCATGTTACATCAGTATGTGAGCATTGTGACACCAAAGGGGAAGAATGTGTGTAGTTTGGGGATCCAGGTAACAACAAATTGTAATTACAGAACAACATAAGTGCAAGAGACTGTAAAGAGGCACAATATAATGCCAAATATACAAGAAGGATATTCACATATTAAACAATTATTAAAGAGTAGCAGTTATGTAGATTCAGGGATAATAGCTAATAATTTGTGCAAGTTTTAATGAATGAATTTGTTAAGGTTTTTTCTATAGCCCAAGACTGTTCCATCAGTATCTTATGCACTCCAGTCTCCAGTTCTCTAAATTATAACTATACCTACATGTAAGTATCTTCCATTGTGATAAACTTCATGACATTTCTCCATCAGCATTTTTTACCATGAAAACTTTAAAGTTTTAACATCCAAATATTTCCAAAATGCCAAAGAAACACCTAGGCATCAATGTACAAACTCAAACAATGAAAGTTCTGCTGAGAAATGAAAACTAACATTTCTTGAAAAGTATCTCCTTAAATCCTCTTGCTGAGAGCACCCTTCAAGCTAAGCTAATATGTCAAGTGAGCAAAGTCAACAAAAGGAACTTAAACAAGGGAAGTTTTTTTCCTCTCTGGTCATCCAGTGGGAGAGAAGCTAGAGATATCAAGTGCCCTCAGTATTCCTTCTCTAGTGGGAGAAGCAGTGTAGCTTGGAGAGGAGAAAAGAAAATTCAGACACAGAGAATTGCACATACACCCACCAAGTGTGAAAAGTCTAAGGCATGAGGTAGACAGCAGGAAATCTGGGACCAATTATGTGGTAAAGGCATGATCATCAGCAATAGTGCATTCAGATCTCACTGCCACTAACTGAATGACTCCTTTTCAGAGGATTCCCTGATGGTGTTTTCAAGAGCTGGTTGTAACAGAAAGTTCCTCAGTCGCATCAATCCACCTTCAATTTCCATGATCACATTGGTTGTTTCTGATGATGATGGAGATCATCTGAATCCCATGTTCACAGTCTGGGACAGGGAGTCAGGGCACAGCCTCCAGTGATTGAAAGGTCTCTGTATTGGTTTGAAGAAAACCAATGCAGAAAACATTCCCTAGAAAAATCATACAATACACTCTCAATGTCTTCTTGGTACAGTCAGTCTTCTATGGAAAATAAATTTAGAAAATCAAACAACAGAATGAACATCTTACAAATGCAACAAGTTTTGGTGTGTGTACAAGACAGGAATCCTGATACATCCTGGATCTAGTGACTTATTTGTTTGATGTGTATCAGCTGCATCTCACTCCAAAAAGCAAATACAGTAGGGCGAGGCTGTGTCTCTTCTTTATTATTATCCTCAAATCTGATGCATAGATGATTTTGTTAATCCTGTGTGTTGTGTAGCATTTGGGAAGAAATAAATTGGCAATGTAAGAATATGTTTCTACCATATGTAACATGTTGTGTAGATAAATTTTTATGTAAGAAAATTCTGTGACCTTAATTTTCCTTTTGAAATGCCTTACATTTTGATTTGCTGTTCATTCAAGTGACTGAAAGTTTCATCTGAAAACAGATTTAATAGAAAAAAAGAAAAATGAAAAAAAAGAAGAAAGCGAAAGCTAATGAGTATGATGTTTAGTATGCTGTCAGCCATTTAAGGGTTATGCTGCCACAACTCCAGTTAGCTGAACACAGCAGTAGTTATGAGGAGTAATGAGTTTGCCAGACATTTTGAAATTCTCTCCTGCTGTGTACTGTCAGTTGAAAAAGAGGGAGACAGTGATGGCCAGCAATTTAAACATAATGAATTGACCATAACTGGCAGCTAAAGAACAATAGAGCAAAGACCAAATGGCAGGATCTAGCCAACTAGCTTGTAAGTTCCCTGAATATGACAAGGATTGTCAAATTTTAAGTTTTGCTTGAAAAGAAAAATGCTGCTATAGACTCAGTAGCCAGAAAACATTTAATTAGAAATGATCATATTCTATTAGAAAAATAAAATAATTTATTGCATAATAATTAATATTAATGATGGTTTAATCTTTTTTTATTCTTTTTTCTGCCCAATTTAAAGTAGAGAGGTATTTCTTGAAAATTTGGCGTAATAGATAAGAAAAAGACACATGCCAATTATATCTCTCCAAATCCAGTGACACTCCTGTGAAAGAACAGAGATCACCTTCCTTCTGCATTTATCTCCTCAGAAAGATTGAAGTCCAGATTTTTTAAAAACCAAGTAGACCTTCATAGCTGTCGCCACGCTACACAGTTAGGGTATTCATTATTTTCTGGTAAAAGAGGCATTGGACATCAGATTTTCTACTCCAACAGAATAGGCCTCTGCCATTTGAAGTTATTTAGATCAGCACTATATGAAAAACTTATCCTGCTCGAACTTTCTTTTCAAAGTAATATTTCAGTATTGATAAGAAAGAAAGGGAAAAAAATACCAGCCCTCTCAAACTCAAAAAAAAATGGCTTTTTCCTTCCTTTTTCCTTTCTTTCCAGTGAGTAAGATTAAATATAATGCTTCAGCATTGTAGAATTAAGCCAAATCAATTTCTTTTGAGTTCAGTTCTGCTATTTAGATGGAGCAAGTGAGCCTGCAGAGGGCTATGAAGATGTTTCTTATTCCACGTGAAAGCTAGAATGCTCATCAAAGGAGAGTATTTTCTTTCCCTTACTAAGGAACCCAAACCTTAGTTTATGAGGCTGAGCTAGTCACCCCATAATTCTGTCATAGCCAGCAGAGAAAAAAAAGAAAAGACACCTCTAAACAATTCCTTATCTCCCTAAAACAGGCTTGGATGGTTCAGATTAATTGCATCTACTTTTGTTTATATTTACTATAAAGTAAATCTCAAGTGTTTAGTTCTGACTTCAACATTCAGTTTTTTGACACCTAAATTTTGTGCAAATTTTTTTGCCATCAATGTATCTCGTTTGATTATTTTTCTATAAATATTTTATTTCATTTCCTTTGAAATAATGAAGACAAGGATTTTTTTTCCCCTAAAATCCAATTCTACATGATTTCAACAGTCCCCATTTTCAAACAGCAGAACCAGGACTGAATAAATAAAATTTGTATCATGTTATAACAGTTAAGTCATGGAGAGCAAATAAATGTAATATTGATCATTCTAGGCAATGCTTCTTTGTTTTATCTGTGATATGACAAATAACAACTTTCTGTATTTTCAGGTTTTTTAGACTACAGCAGTGACTTGTTGCAAAGCATATTTGGAGAACTGGAAATCCACAGCATTATGAGCTGATCCTCTGGGAGCCCCCTGGGGGCCACTGGAATATATCAGAACACTGCTAGGAGAGATTATAGTTCACATACCACTAGCTTGACCAAGTATGCATCTAAGGAGCTGAATATTTTATTTTTAAATGTTAAAAAATTATGGGGCAGATTTATTTCAAACTAAGAAAACAAGAATTGGGCATGCCAGGCTCAGAGCTTCATCATCTTTGTCTTCGTCAGGCATTTCAGCTGTAGAAGAGGCATGCAAAGAAGTCTCTGGACTACCTGGATAATATGAAAAGTGCCAGATTTACTTAAGGAAAGTAGTGCTGAATCACAGGATTCAAATGTCTGTATTCAACAGAAGCACAGAGACAGAGTCAATGTAAAGGCTAAAACTTTCCTTTCCACATGCATTGAATGTAACTGTATTCCCACTCTTGTCATACAACAGGAAAACATGATTTTGTCACATTGCTTGGCAGACACGCTACTTGGCATCACATCACATGTGAGGGTGAGCTCCTGTCGCGCATACAGCAGTTGACGATGTGCTTATGTGTAGGGGAAAAAGAGAACTGTAATAGTTTATTGGCCGCATGTAAGCTCCCAGCACTACAACACTGAAGCAAGTGCTGGCATCTGACTTTCCCAAATAATTCCCTGCCTGCTTAACACACTGTCTAAGCACCACAGAAGGACTGCAGCTTTTACAACTAGATAAGGAGAGCAGCTTATAGCAAGAATGGCAATAGGCTTAGGTACCGTAATCCACAGCCATAGCTGTAGCCTAGACAGAGTTTTGTGAACTGCATATAAACCTATCCTGTTCTCACAGAGTGTTCTTGCTACTCAATACCATTTCATAAAGTGCTTTTACATGTAGCTCTGTCACTCACTGTAATGTCTGAACTGTATCATCTTTTCTACTACATGATTATTTTTCATCCAGGTTTCCTGGTATAGTTCCTGCTCCTTGAATGGACAACAGAGGAGTTTCAGCAGGGAACTTAGAAGTGAAAAATAGAAAATACTAATCCTCTTTAGATATCAAAAGGAATATTCCTGTTGAAATTTCTCCCTAGCTTTTAGATTGGGCAATATTTTCATGGGCAAAATAATGAGCTTTTAGGTGCTAATACATAACAAACACCATAAAGGGAAACAGACTTACGACAACCATTTGCAAAATTATTCCAAACCGTTTTCTCATACAAAGGCAATTCTCTATTTAACAGATTTCTTTTATCACTCAGAGAATAGTATTTTTTATTAAACAAGAGAACCCAGGTTATTTCCAGCAGTTGTAAGCAATCTGTATACTTTGTACTTAAGCACAACTGAATCCTTAAAGAAATAATTTTCTCTATTTGGAACAATGTGAAAGAAACACTGTGTGTTAGAAGAAAGCATGACCTTAGTGTTCCAGTTTTTGAAAAATATTTATGAGGTTAATCAAATTTGCAACTAGTTAAGAATTCCGCAGTTAAATAAATATATTGCCCATACCCACATAGATGTTAGTGGTACAATAAGTTCATATTGGCTGACAGTTGCCAAAAGCTCATTTATTGTAGGATGGGGACTCAGTCCCAGTTCTGACATTGATTCTAATCATATTTTGAAAACAGTAAGTTTTCAAAACTAGTGGGGACTCATCATTTTCCACAATTACCAGTGTAGGGCAGATCTTTTCTTCTTGAAACTGAATAGGAAAGTAGCATGATCTATGTGCTTAGGGTCTTCAGATGCGGCTCACTTTTACACTGGTCTTGCCTCATTCTGATATGTAACAGGATGCCACTAACTTGTTGCCTGTGTTGCCATAGTCTGTCCAGATTCTAGCATCTTCAGGGTAATTCTTCTAACTATAACTGCAGAAATTAATTCCATGCTATTAATTAATGCTATATATTGGGTGAGATGTTAAGTCAGATAATATTGACTCCATATTCAGACATCTAATTACAGGCACCTAATCTGAACTTTTATTCAGTTTCATCCATGAGAATTTTTTGCTATGATACTGACAAGTCTCCACACAATAAAAAGTATTTCTTAAAAATCTGTCTGAAATTCAATAACAATAATTTTATTGTCTGAACCGGATTATCATCTTCCACTTTAAGGCAGGGATAAATGCAGATTTCTGAAAAATGTACATCACCGTCACAAGATAGAAGGCAGAAAGTCCAGAAAAAGAGAATTAGCCATGTGTGGAGAAGCAAGCAGGACACTTAGGAGTCAATTTCTTGCTCTGTCACTGACTGTTTATGTCCTCATACATACCAATTAGCTTTTTTTTTTCCTGTTTTGGTTTTCCCTGAAGGATTAATAATGTTATTTCCCTACCTCACAATATTTGACAGATAATCCACACAAGACCCTGAAGCATTTGGATACAAGGCTACCGATACTGTTCTACTAAAGGGCATTTAATAGAAACTCAACACTAGAGTGCTATTAAAGGCTCCTCTTCAGTGCCTTTACTCATTGCTTTCCATTTACATCAGCCCAATCGCTGCCATGCACAGCTGCAGAAAGTGCAGCCACCCAACAATCTAGATCACTGGAACCAGCTTCCACACAGCTAGACCAGTGTTGAAAGCTTTTTAGGGTTTTTTTTCTCTCAAAGTTCTCTTATATACATTTGCCTGCTTTTCTTTCTTTTTCCTCCTCCCACCTTTCTTTCTCATTCATGATCCTCAAGCACACAGAGACTTCTTGTAACACAGGTTTCTCAGACCTCTCCTAATTGGCAAAACGCTCCTGAGAGGACGACTTTTTAGCATTTCAACATCTCATATTATTGCTGTGATCTTTTGCATAAGAGCTGCCAGGCTCAGTTTGCCAAATAAGATTACTAATGGGAGTGGACAATGGATCTGCAGATAAACTCTACCCCATGAATCTGCAAATATATCACCATTTAGCTGAATGGCATTTTGTGGGATTGGCAGGAGTTATTTATAATATTTCTACACATTCAAACTAGAAAATAATCCTCCTATTTTCAAAACCATTATCTTCTAGAGATTACACATCCTCAAAGTCATATTAAATCCTAGTATAGGGTATAAATACTTTTTCTAATTAATTCAATTTGGTTATACAGATTTGGTTTTGTCTACATAATTTTTTACATAGCATTTTTAATATTAACTCTTTTACAAAGAGATTAAACTTGAGAAATTAAAATAAAAATCTATGTAAAAATTAGAATGATATTGGTCTTTCTCCAACCCAAACTTCTTCTGTAAGCTAATGGCTGCTGAGCAGACTAAAGTTCCTAAGTTGAAATGTGACTGCATGAATCATGCAAAACAATTCAAAGTTTTTAGGCATCAAGAGGCTTGCAGATTTGAGGTGTGATGGAAGACTAATAATGTACTTTTGCCAGTGAGTTAGCCTGGATCTGAAAAACAGACTAGTTGATCGAAGGACTTGACCTAATGGTCTTTCTTTTATCTCTACTCTGTCCTTGTCTCCAGTCCACTCTGGATTTTTGTTCCCCATTTCTTAGTAGATGAAAATTTTCACTCCATTCCACTTATGTAAATGAATTTCACTGAGCCTCTCAGTTTTGGTGAGATCACTTTTTATGGTACCCTTACTATTTTCAGCTGATGTGACAGACCTAGAAATTGGTAACAAAAATAACTTTGGCATAGAGATGACAATTTTTTTTTCCAGAAAATTCCAAATTACTTATTCCCAAATCTATTTAACTAGCTTAACAGCACATTAGGTAAATATAGGCAAGTCTTAAAAAAAAATTAAAAAAAAAATTGTTATATAAATACCAGGAAGCATGAAAAAATATCCCTACTGAAATATGAATATTTAGATTTATCTTGATTGCATCATGTAATGCTTAATATGTCTTAAATCATTCTCCATCTACAAAAGGTTATAATGGGTTTACCAGGACTTTTCCCGGCCCATATTAATTGTTTCACAAATAATGTTATTATCTATAGTCAGTGTTAAAGGAGCATTTGAGATTTTGTTTATGACCTACATGAGCTTATACTCATCTTGCTTCAGTACAGAAAAAAAATCCAAGTTTGACACCTCAAATACACTATTTTCTTCTTATTTTTTCACCATACATTATGTATGTGTTCAATGCAAGTAAAGAACATTTAGCATCCTAATAAACACTAAGTCATTTAAGGAACCAAAAATGCAATACACATTTTTACATATTTTATAAGTTATCTTATCGATACTTGTCATCTTTATCATCAGAGCAGAAGGATATTCTGATTTAAAAAAAAAAAAAATTATGTGACTGGCAGTACAATAAGTCACAGATGATTTCAGATTTTGGTGTTCTTGCAGAAAAATGCAGGTTTGATTTTGAGTGGTTAACAGGGAAATTAATGAAGATGTATGATTTAATTTAGATATAAAAGAAAATGGCTGCTGACTGTTACATGCCTTCCAAAAATGCATTTCTTCTGAGCTGCTCTATCACAGAAAACAAAGAGACCACTTTACAATATCTTTTCATGATCTTCATTGTCAATTATTTACCACATGCTTTGGCTGTTTAAAATAAAAACAAAATCATTGAACTACACTTGCTAAAGATAATGCTGCTTGAAATTAAAGGAATAGTTTTTCTTTCTGTTGTAATTTTCAGAGTGCAACTAGCAACTGATTTATTTTAGTATACACCCATAAAGTAGGTCTGCAATTTTGTAAACACTATTTCTGTGTCTTACACCGATGTTATATCAGTGTTACTTCCCACATAAGAGGGCATCCATAAGGAAAAAAAAATGCTTACTTTGATTATTTTTATATCTGATTTATTGTTTCTAGGGATTTAATCAAAGTGTCCACACAGAAGCCTAATTTTTGAAACCAATTACATCCCACTAGCTATTCTAAAGTGCAGCTAATCAGCAGAAGACTCATTTTATGTTTATTTTTTTTAGCTGAAAGGAGGATTTTTTTAAATGGAAATTCATCCAGTACCAAAAGGTTTGAAAAAGTTTTGCACCCATTATTCATGCCCTCTGCTCAGGCTATAACTGCAACTCTCAGTGCTGCTTGATCAGGAGACTTTAACCCAGTTAAAGAGCTCTTGACAAAATAGGCTACTGCATTTCAGGCTCAGTTAGCCTCAGGAGAAAACAAAAGGGATAGGGGCGTGCTAACATGGTCAGTTAACATGACTTCAGATATGTTAGCCAAAATCTGCAATGCCATTAACTAAAATCAAGTGAACTAACACAATTAAACAGAAGAGCCTTTTTATCCATCCAAATATACCCCAAAGACTAAGAAAGGTGATCCAAAGCCTGCCAGATCTTTTCAGGGAAGATGCAGTAAAAGCTCCATATGGAACACCATTGTATCCTTAGGTAAAGTCATATATTCAAGTCAAACTAGAAACCAGTCCTAAATTTTGCACTAATCCTCTGTGTCTCCTGTTTCTCTTGCATAGACACTTACCATTCAAATGCCTTCCAGGACTAGTGGATCCATCATACCTGCCCATATCTTGTCTGTGATCCATCTATGCTGCATACTCAACTGGCTAGCACTGGTACAGAAACCATACAGCTCCGTTTGGTCTGAAGAGTTCAAGAAGCACTTGGACAACACTCTCAGGCACATGGTGTGACTCTTGGGGAAAGTTCTGTGCAGGGCCAGGGGCTGGACTAAATGATCCTTGTGGGTCTCTTCAACTTGGCATATTCTGTGTTTTCTCCACCTGTTACAATGACCTCTTCTAGGAGGGGCTTAATTGGGTATTTTTTTCCAAATTTTACTTTTTTTTTTAAGCCATTTAACAAAATAGAAAATACTTATTTGACTCTGAGGCTTTATTTTCTATTCCAAACAGGCAAACCCCTGGTAATCTGAGCAGTAAGGTTGACTTCTACTGCATTTGGTCATCATAGTAACCTTTTTTCTACCTTTTCCAGTACAACCTTACCTTTCAGGAACACTATGACTGTAAATGGTATTATTTTATTTAGAGATCCTGTTTCTTTCATGAGGTTTTCTGACTTCTCTGACAAGTATTCTTAATTGTTCAAGGCTCAACTAACAGAAGTCAAGATTTCTCAAGTTAAGCCATTCTTGGCCTGCATTCAATTGAAAATGTTGCAAGCTTCAAAGTCCATTTCAATATATATTATACATTTTTATGTTTTACTTCATGTCTTTAAGTTTTTATTTCTTTAAAATATTTCAAAAATATTTTATACACTGCTCTACTGAGATCATATTAGCAAGTTAATAGTTTTTTCAAAACTATGTTGCTACGTGAGGTAAAATATTTGTAAGTCTCCACTTGATTTTTGTGCATTTATTTTAAGCTTGCAATTGAAATTCTTGTCTTGTGCAATATACATTTATTCATTTTGGAGATGATATTCAGTCTTATATAGTTTTTTTCTCTTGTTTAAGCTATTGATACAGGATGGTTTTTGCATGTTTGACCTGCGATGCTAAAGCTCCCCTGAGATTTTTCTGTCCAGATTGCTTCTAGACTTCAATGTTTTCCTTTAAAATTGTGAATCATAAATGTGGTCTTGTTTATCTTTCCATATTCAATTCTTATATATTTGAGATTGAATCTTCTCCTTTGACTGACTCTCCTAAAAGATCTTTATTTTGTATCAAAAGAAAATTATACGTATGCCCTTTTGTTGTTTTTTATGCTTATTCTGTTATGAAAGCTGTTAATGTCACATACAAAATTACAGGGTTTCTACTATCTTTAGCAGTTCTTATTCTCCAATCTATAAGCAGGAAGTAAGTTTCCTGAAATTCCCACTGAAGGCTCTACTTTTGGCCTAATTTGTCCCCAGTCATTTGTCAGAAACCTTGAATGTTTTGTCCCCCTCTGTGTTTTGTATAGCCCATCCTCTAGCGATGTTGGCAAACATATTTTATGTTTAGCTTTTGTGCTATTCTGCAGAGGTTAAATTGTAGACATGGAAACTGTCATTAGGAGTTTTGAGAGTCCATTAGAATCCAATAGGATTATTCACTTCCACTGATAAAATGTACACTTTCAGCTTTCTGATAAGGGTGGACATAAACATGCAAACCCCAAATGTTGTCACTCACTTTGAAAATTTCTTTGACCACTGCGATGAAAAAGCTAAGCTGGAATATTCTTTTAAATGTATTGTCAGACTAAAGATACAAAACTAATTTAATGTATTTTGAATGGAAAAGTCTCATTAATTGTGTAGATCTTTATGTATAAACCCTAGAAATTTTTAGATATAAGAATAGAGACAAAAACAAGAACTGCATTGGTTTGCTAGTGTGATATTGACAATGTTAGAAACAAAGTTGTCCAATGTAACATGACTGAAATAATGCAGATGGAAATAGAGAAAAATGCAAGAAATTTTACAACACTAAGTAAATTCTCTAACTTTTACTGGATGTTAACACTCAGCATCTGCAGTGCTTCATTTAGCCAAACACTTTATCAGCCTAGTAAATGGAAAAACAACTGTAGTTCTACAGTGCAGGTGAGGAAATAATTTTGTTACAGCTGAAGTCCGGAGCCCCTGGATTGACATGTAACACTTTTACCTATGCCACCTTGTTTACCTACTGACCTGAAATAAACCTTCTAGTCAGGCACATAAAACAAGGCAAAACTTCTATATGTTTTGTAACTACCAAGCTCTCTGTGTGTGTGTGGCAAGCCATGAAACTGACACACTTTTTCACACTTATGCTTTCAATTTTTAATTCTCCCTGCCTTGTTATTTAATGCATAATTGTGACCCATCTCAGATTTGATCCTGACCTTTTCAAGGCAGAGGGGTTTTTTTCTCAGGTTATTTTGTAGAGAATGTTTGGGTTTTGGTGTTTTGGTTTGGTTTGGTTTTTTTACATGAAGTAATTTGTATCAAATAATATTTGAAATAACTATGAACTGATTTGGGTTGTTAATGTTAGCTTGTCAGTTATTGAATCAGAAAGAAATAACTTGCTGAATAATCGTTTCAGATTTGAATCTAAAAACATCTGGAAAGGAATCTGAGCAGCTCAAGTAGTCTAAAATTTGTCTAAAAATTCTCCAGGAAAAGTCTCACAGACAAACTGTGGCAAATGCTGTCTCTTGCATCTAAGAAGAGGTTTTCCATCATGGAGACTGTAGGACTTTACAGACCTGTAATGGTTGTCAGTCATTCAAGTATGGATTACACCTCTTTCCTAAGACTCAGAATAGTCCTATAAAGATCCCTTTTTTGTTTCTGGATGGTAATCAATACTGTCAGCCATTATACTGTCTGTAATTTCATGATTTTCATGACCATAAGAAGCAATAAAACAACAGCTCTTCATTCTTACCATTCTAAATTTCTCCCTCAAGTCGCTTTTTACTTCAAAAAATGAAGACAGATGTTAATTTTAGCAGTATTTGTCATTTCAGCACATTGCATTCAATGGGAGTATGAACCACACAGCTATCAGGCAACATAGGCTAAATAAAAACTGACTTTTTGGCCAAATAATAATAAAAATATAATTTCTATGGGGATTTGTACAAGAATGTCATGGTTATTCCTACAAATTCAACCTACTGTCACATAAGGAGATGGGTTTGTTCATCCTGGAGAAGAGATAACCTCAGGGGGACCCTGAATGCCAGAATGCACAAGGGCATCAAGAAGGACTCTTCACAGAGGTGCCTGGTGGAAGTATGACAAAAACAGAAGTTGAAATAACAGAGGTTTAGCCTAAATGTAAGGAAAAAAATTCACCTTGAGATCAGCTAAGCGATGGAACAATGTGCCCAGGGAGTTTGGGTAGTCTCTGTCCTTGGAGATATTGAAGATTGGATAAAGCCAGGGGTATCCTGGGCTGAACTCATAGCTAATGATGAATAGAAAACTCTTTCCATCCTGAATTTTCCAATGATCTCTTAATTCTATGTCTAACCAAAATGTGGAATATGATAATGAGTTATTTGTGGGCTTATGTTACACTTAGAATTGTATTTAGATACATGAAGCACATTATTTTTATCCTCATTTTCAGTATACAGTCAGAACAAAGTTCTTATTCATCTGATTTCATGATTTGCACTATACCTAATACAATGGGGGAGCAGGCTGGGAAGTTTAAGTTCGCAAGTAGCACAGACCATGAATAATGATATTAACCAGCAGCAAGTATTTAAGAATTATGACTTATTTGCAATAAGATAGGGCATTAAATCATCACATATATACTACTAATCAAAGACAATTTACACATATTTTCAGGTGCACTTATACACCTACAGCAACACACAGCATATTACAAAGACAAAAAATAATTGAAGAAACCTATTTCATAATCCACAGTGCAGTCACAGGAATATCAACATATACATGAAGCTAGAAGTACTTACAAATATATATTTCAACATGTCCTTGACTTCATTAGAGAGATTTAGCAAAAACAGCATTTGAAGAAAGTGTCAGTACTGTTGAAAGTTATTTCATATACTCAGTTATCTTTTCTCATCAGGCTGCAGAGGAAAACCCTTCACCACCTTCCTCATATGCACTCATGCAACTTGCCAAGTTTTAGTGAAAAAGAACCACCCCTTCTCTGTGAGTGTATGAGAATAATTTTTCTGGGGACCTATGGGTACAGACGCAGAAGAGGTGGAGGGATGGCACTGTATGTAGCAGAATGTATGGAGGTCACAGCTGGCAATGGCACAGTTGAGAGCCTCTGCTTAAGAATCAAGGGGCAAACAAATAATGTGGATATCATTGTGGGAGTCTACTATAGACCTTACAGCCAGCACAAGGATGCTGATGAATTATTCTTTGAGGAAATAAGGGACACTTCCGAGTCAACGGCCTTTATCCTTATGAGAGACTTCAACTTGCCATAAATTAAGAAGGAGCATGACACAACCAGGGCCAGAAAATTCCTAAAAAACCTAGATGACAACTTTATGGACCAGGTTCTAAGGGAGACAATTTGGAAAGGTGCCCTCCTTGATCTGCTACTTGTCAACAGAGCAGATCTCATGAGCAAAGTGGAGATTGGTGGCCTCTTGGTTACAGTGACCACAAAGTGATTGAGTTTAAAATTTCTGTTGACAGGAGGAAAAGTGGCAGCAAAACCTCTGGACATGAGCAGAGCAGACTTCAGGCTGCTGAGGGAATTAGTAAGGCCCTCTGGGAAAGTATTTTTGCAGGTGCTGTAGTCCATCAGTGCTGGCCACTTTTAAAACATCATGTTCTAATGGCACAGGAACAGGCAATTCCCAAATGTCAGAAGTCAAGCTGACAAGGCAGAAGGTCTGCTTGGCTGAACAGGAGTTTTTCTTGGAAATAAGGCAAAAAGAGGAAGGCATATGCCCAGCTGAAGCAAGGCCAGATAGCATCAGATGGATTCGGAGGTGCTGCTTGACACTGTAGGCAGAAAATTCATGCAGCCAAAGCTCAACTGAAGCTGAAGCTGGCCATAAATGTGGAGGATGATATAGTAATGGCAATAGTCAGAATAAAAATGCTAACGGCCCATTACAGAATAAGGATGATCATCTCACAAACAGGGACAGAGAGAAGGTGGAGATGTTTAATAATTTCTCTGCCTCTGTCTTCAACACAGAGATGGACCAAGGGAGTCTCAATCCACTGAGCTGGAGGACCATGACTGCAAGAAAGATCAACTCCCAGCAAACTCTGAAATTGTGCAGGATCAGCTGGATCCCTACAAATCTATGAGGCCTGATGCAATTCATCACAAAATCCTCAAAGAGCTAGCTGATGTCATCACAAAACCTCTTTCAGTAATATTTGATTGGTCTTGGGAATCCAGAGAGATCCTAGCTGACTGGAACTCAGTGAATGCTGTCCAGATTTTCAAGTAGGGGAAGAAGGAGAACCCTGGAAACCAGTTGACGTAATCTTATTGGATTTCAATAAAACTTTTGATCCTGTCTCTCACAGGATCCTTCTAGACAAAATGTCCTGCACATAGGTGGATAAATACATCTTGTGGTGAGTGAGCAATTGACTCACAGGTCAAGCATAGAGAGTACTAGTGAATGGGGTAACATCAGACTGATGACCTGTCACTACTGGTGTTCAGCTGGGCTCCATCTTAGGCCCTGTTGCTCTTCAACATCTTCATAAATGACTTGGACACAGGACTGGAAGGCATACTAAGGAAGTTTGTAGATGATGTAAAACTGGAATGACTACTGACTCCCTTGAAGGCAGGGAGGTCCTGCAGAGAGATCTTAACCAATTAGAGGACTGGGTAATCACCAGCTGTAAGAGACTGAAAGGGCTTATAGCTTAAGCATTGTTAAAATCACCTAATCCAACTCCCTGCCTGAATATACCTCCCAGATTTCAGGGAACTGGACTGTGAGGTAAGCCTGCTGATGGGAACTTGAGATAAGATAAAGGTGGCACTATAATCATCTGAGGTTTAAGAAGAAGCAAACAAGACTGGGGGGAGGCCAGAGCCCATAGATTCATTTGCACACCCTGCCTGTTAATGCTAATGGCTCAAACACAGGGCAGAGTGGCCATCCAGGTGCTGAGGCCATGTATTACTAGACAGCTCAGGCTACAAGCTGGGTGTTAAATAAGATGAGGCAACAAAGATGCTGAAGGGCCTTGAGGGGAAGCCACATGAGGAGCAGCTGAGGGCACTTGGTCTGTTCAGCCTGGAGAAGAGGAGACTGAGGGGAGACCTCATTGCAGTTACAGCTTCCTGGTGAGGGGAAGAGCAGGGGTAGGCACTGATCTCTTCTCTGTGGTGACCAGTGACAGGACCAGAGAGAATGGCCTGAAGTTATGTTAGGAGAGGTTTAGGTAGGATATTAGGAAAAAGTTCTTCACCCAGGGAGTGGTTGGGCACTGGAACAGGCTCCCCAGAGAAGTGGTCACAGCACCAAGCCCAACAGAGTTTAAGAGGTGTTTGGATGATACTCTCAGGCACATGACTCTTGGGGATGGTCCTGTGCAGAGCTAAGGGTTGGACTTTGATGATCCTTGTGGGTCCCTTCCAACTCAGCATATTCTATGTTTCCGTGATTCTGTGATAATAACTGGAAAAGAGCAGGCTGAAGAGATTAAAAGGACACATTGAAACAGCATGTGACAGTCTTCAAAGAACTGGTATACTCTGGGGACCAGACATCCTATTGAATCTATAAGAAATGAAGCACCAAGAATGCCAAGAGTCAGTCAAATCTGTGCCAGGTCAGCAACACACTGAGATCAACAACAGGCTGTGTATCTTGAACCACATCCAGAAAGGGATGACTGCAGGGCCTACAGCACTGTACTTATCCATCATAAAAGAAAGGACCTTGTGGGATATTCCATACTCCATATTCCATTACATTTTCCATAGGTTCAACAAATTGCAAACCATTAAAATAGCTGGAGCCTGGGATTCCAGCCTACTACATTTCAGAAAATGCTGCAGGAAGTTAAAATTACTCAAATGATCTCAAATAAAGGCAGCAATGGAATTTAACTATCTTCAATCCACTGTGATTAATAATGCCTAAGAAAATATTTATAGAAGCACTACTTTTGTTCCAGATTTTGTTCACAGGTTTAAGTATAATCACCTCAACAAGGAAAAAAACCACATCTTTTTCAACATCTCAACATTGAATGCATAATTTTGTTCTGTCCTAAATATCGTTTTTACTTACTGTTTTCATAAACACAAGCTGACCTCTCCTGTCAGTTAGAGACAAGTTTTAACTTATAAAGTCCAAAATAGGCCAAATTGGTTTGTTGGTTTTTTTTACTCTCCAATTCTGTATTATTGCTTTGATTTGTAATGTACTGAAATTTTATTTGCAGTCTGTACTATCTTTCTGGGGAGATCAATTAAAGATAACCAGACAAATTCTTGATTATATTCAGGCAGTCAATTTTAATATTACTTACAAGAGGGGATTGTAACCTTATCAAAGATGTAATCTCCTCAGTTTTGCTTTTTCTTACTGGAAGGTTTGAGCATTGTAATTTGAACCAATGTGATATGGAATATAAGCAAAGGCCAATTCAGTGGTGTTCCATCATATAAGTTAAATAAATAACAGTGTAATGAAGAGAAATCAAAGCTACAAAAAATATTTCCATCCGGCTGCCTAGAAATGCAATGACTGAACCAGGCAGTGAATCTCAAAGCCAGTACAGAATGCCAGTACAAAGTGTTAAATTAATACTAGTTTCCGAGGAAAATGCCACCTCTTATTGGATTAAGAATGACTTTATATTGTCTTTGTATTCAAAAGATAGCATAGTAGCCTTGAAAGGGAACAATGAGGTAGCTTTATTCCAATAACTGCAGTCTTCAGTGAATCTGGAAATGGCAGGTACTTTCCTTTTGTACTGCATTTCATGAATGGTTAATACCAGTGCACTCATTACAAAGTGAGTGTGAGATCTTTGCTTTACTGAGAATCAGAATTGACATCATAATGTATAATTTTAGACACCTAGCTTGAGACTTTTGTAAACAAACTGTTGAAATAAATAGATTATACTTTTATTTTGCATACATCTCATGGGGCACTGAAAGGCTACAGAGATGATCAAGGGACTGGAGCGTCCCTCATACGAGTAGACTGGTATTGAGCTTTGTCCTAGTTCAGCAGGTGGGACCAGTTGTCACTGTGTGGGGGTGATCAAAGCTGTGTATTCTACCCCTTCTATTCATTCCCAAGGTCAATGGCCCATTTGCAGCAGCTTCCCAGGGAGTCGTTAGCACCTCCACTCCCAGCCTGAGGAGGCGTAGCTGCTAATGGGCCATCAACAGTTCAAAAATACCTGATGACTCGCAGAGTTAATCACCCATTGTGTGAGTCCCCGCCCTGGGGGAGAGACTGGCTGCTCCCTGAGGGTACATAAGGGATGGGTAAGAAGACCTCAGGAACCTTTGTCGGATCCAGAGGAGCAGCAGGACCTCGACAGGAGGAGACCACCACTCTCGACCAGACTACAGCCATCACCTGCACCAACAGGTTTTTCACTTCCTTTTGCTTTGGACTTGGGGGAACCATGTGGATCTCAGCACAAGGGCTAACAAACCCCTTTGGGTTTGTACCCCAGGGCACTGGGTTATACTGCTGGGGTTTGGGAGTTGAAAGCAATTTCCCTTTGTGTCAGTGTATTTACTGTATTATTATTATTAAATTGTAGCTCTGACTTATAATCTCTCTCATGTTGAGCTCATTTCTCCTGCTGGTTTACCTCCAAACCAGCACAAGCTTGAAGAAGACTCAGGGAGCACTCCATCAGTTTATGAATATTTAAATGGAGGCAGTAGAGAAGTTTTTTAAAGGCTCTTCTTGGTGGTGATCCGTGACAGAACAAGAGTCAATGGACATAGACTGAAACACTGAAGGTTTCATAATTCTGTGACTCATGTATTTCACGTTCCTTTTGGAAAGTATCAGAAGTATATGAGGGCTTTCAAGACCAAGTTTGGTAAATATCGGCTTGTAAAGCCAGCGGACTGGGAGGAATGAAAAAAAAACAGGAGTCACAAGAAACTGAGCTTATAGTTCAGCACTACCATCCTTCCGTGGGCTTGCGAAGCCCAAATTCAGCTAGATGCCACCTCACAGATACAATTAGGCCTCTTAGGACTTCATGATGCATCTGCTGAACACAGCTTTCATGAGCTGTGCAACCTGAAAGTAAGTCTAGTGTGCCCTGCAGGCCACAGGGAGCCTCGCATTTATCTGAAAAGACATCCATGGGGCTACCTGGGCACATGTGGATCTATGGCAACACAGCCTTTTATAAAAAGCCTTTGGGCCCCATCTTTAGAAGGATTTAGAGGTCCCTTAGCTGATTAAATGTGCTGTTAGTGGTCCTAGCCAGATTTGACTAAGCCGCTGGGTAGGCATCCAGGTTCTGCCACATAGTAGAGTGAGAGAAGGGAGTGAAAGGACTAGGCTGGATTTCATAGCACCAAGACAGATAACTTGGCCCACTGTGCATCTCACATGAAAATAGGCTTTTCAGTCTCACTTTACAGTACCTCTTTCAGATACAGCTGGTGTCACTTGGCTGTTTATGCAGATGTTCCAGCTGTTAAGGACTTTAATCTGGCCCTTCTGCTACAGAGTTTACAGGATAGAAAGCATTAGGCACTTTATGTAAATTATATATCATTCACAAACTAGATGTTCCCAGCTTCTGTAATAGTCCATGTTCAAGGCCTCAAGGCTGGAGCTAGTGCTCCAAGCGACTAATCAGTAGGGAAAGTTGCAGCAGTGCTTTGGATGCTGTGAAGCTGCCAGTTGCAAGAGACTATACACATAGCTGAATTGGACACCTGGGAGGTTAGGCTGCAGTTATAGCTGTGAAAACAGCAGCCGTGCCAATACTATGAATCTAAGCACCAATCTGTTGTTTTGGGAGCCTGAATTATTTTGAAAGCCCTAGCAAAAGACTGTCAAGCAGACAGGTCTACAGCCAAAACTTGTGATGGGATGTTTCACAGTTATTTCTCAGGCCCTGAGATAGTCACATCAGTTCAGGTCTACTCCAATATGTGTATTTACCTTCTCAAAATGGGATGGTTGCTTGGACTAAGGACCCTGCTGAGACTGGTAAAGCTGGTGAATGGGAGAAACTTCAGTTAGGAAAAAGAACTATCTTTTCTGCTCACAGCAGTGGAGGGTGGCTATTCCAAGACTCCTATGCCTCTCTTATGAAAAACTGGACTTCAGGTCTCAAGTAATTTTATAGTGGTATTTTACTTTTCTTTCTCAATTTCTAGAGCAAAAATAGTTACTATTCCACCAGCAAAGAATAGAAAGTAATGGTGAAGTTAAATATTGAACATTTGGGGCTTGTGGTCCCACGAAACATCTATCTCACAGCAATAATGTAAGTCTCTCACTACCTCAAGCAAAACCAGAAACATCTTATTTAAAGCAACACTGTTGAAAAAACCAGTTTTCTCCTTAGAGTGTCAAACATTAACTTTGATACTTGCTTGTATTCCTCCTGGTGGTAGTAAGCTCTAATTTTAAAGGGGTAGCAGTATTTAAGGAAAACCAGTCCGAAATTTTTCTAACTTACAATAAAAAGAGTTCTACCTACCTACTTTCCATTTAGAGAATTAGATGTATTTTAAATGACCTTTGAGGTAACACTGAGTGCCCCACATTTATTTAGTAATGTAAGATAATATGTATCAGTCAGCAAGGCTAGCTACAAAGCATAATACTTACTGATACTTTTTTTTTCTTCCTAAAATGAGACTTGTAATTCAATTATGTACTCATAGGGGGGAAAAAATGGTGCATGTTCCAGCCAGCAGACCCCATTGTCCATATGTGCAATTTCAGATCAAACAGATCTAATAATTCCTTGTTAAAGTCATCATTTCCCATTAGATGAGCAACTGTGCCTGGTAAAAGGTAGCGGTTACAGTGTGTTACACAATTAACATAGTGTGAAATGAACTGAAATATGTTTTCTGAAGATGATTTTCAATGGAAATGGCATATTTAGATTCTATGTATCAAAAATACAGATTCGAATGGGAACTGTGCTTTTTACAAAACTGACATTGTGCTAACTCACAGCAGCTCTTCTACTACACATAAAATTAGTATGCTGTCAAAAGCATGTCAAATATTCCTTAGGGCTATGAAAGAGAAAACTTGCGCTAGAAGAAAATCACTTGAAGTTACGGATGTACATAAATGATGGAAATATTTTCAGGTTTCATAATGCTTTCTGATACAAAATATGCTAAAAATTCAGATAATCAGAAGGACTGCAACAGGTAATAGACAGCAAGTGTAGTGTAAGCAGAGTGAATTAGAAAATTATATTGGTTGGGGGGGGAAGAAAAAATAAACTAGCAAACTCATGAGAGAGCAGTTTAGTGTTTTTTCTACATGATGTGTTCCAAACCACCCTAGAATAACACAAATAGGCACTGAACCACAATATCCACCAGTTCACAGACTCAGAAGTAGCTTATCAGTCCATGTAGCTTCTGTCTGTCAATAAAGAGGGCAGGTCTGGGAGGAAATATCTGATCTGAATAAAAGAAAAATAAAAATCCATATGTCCTTGCATGTAGTAGAGAAATTTTACTACCTATAGGCTAAATGCAATTATGTGGAATTTAAGGCAATGAAACCATTTAGCATCTCACCTGGGTAATGACACACTACTGGAAGTTGATAGAAGGTGCTCCACAAGATAATGTTGCAAAATCTGTTCTTCAAGTTCATAAATCATCACCAAAACTATCTGACTCTCTAGAGCAATTTAAACAGGTCTGTATGTGACTGTGTCTCTCCTAAAAATTCTTGTTTCTTCAATGTATTTATTCCTGTGAGGCAGTCTGACTAGCTTAGAGCACTTTGAAGGTTAATGCACAAGTGGCAGCCTCTGACCATTTAGACAATTCCTGAGGTATTGTGCTCAACAAAGCAAATATCTAACTGTTAAGTGGCGTTTAGGAATCTCTGACAAGAAGCATCATGTTAGAATGATTGACTCACAGAATGGCTTGGGTTAGAATAGAATCACAGAATGATAGAATATGCAGATTTGGAAGGACCCACAAGGATCATCATGTCCAACTCTTTCTCCTGTACAGGACCCCCCCAAGAATCAGACTATGGGCCTGAAAGCATTGTCCCAGTATTTCTTGAACTCAGACTTGGTGTTGTGACTACTTCCCTAGGAAGCCTGTTCAGTGCTCAACCACCAGCTGGTCAAAACACCTTTCCCTGACATCTAACCTAAACCTCTCCTGACTCATATTTTTATTTTTTTAGTTTTTTCTGGATGCCTTGATTATGAAAGTAGACATCTCAAGACACACCCAGTAGTGTCGTTATTGTGATGAAATAAGATTCCTACCATAAATCGTTGAATTATAGAAACAAAGTATGTTTTATGTTGGAAGAGACTGTAATGAACATCAAGTTCCAACCCCCCTGCTATGGGCAGGGATGCCTTTCACTAGACCAGGTTGCTCAGAGCCCTTCCAACCTTGTCTTGAACACTTCCAAGTGTGGGACATCCTCTGCTGCTCTGGACAACCTGTTCCAGTGCCTCACCACTCTCACAGTAAAGAAATTCTTCCCAGTATCTAGTCTGAGCATATTCTGGTTGTTCTCCTTTGTTCTGTCACTACATGCTCTTGTAAACGGTTTCTTTCCATCTTTCTTGTAGACTCTCTTCAGGTACTGGAAGGCCTCAATTAAGTCACTCCTGAAGCCTTCTCTTTTCCAGGCTGAACAATCCCAATTCTCTTAACCTTTTCTCTTAGGAGAGGTGGTCCTCCCTTCTAGCCATCTTGGTGAAACTGAATCATCTCCCTCAACCTCCTGGCCAATCTGCTTTTGATGCAGCCCAGTATACAATTAGCCAGGTGTAAAGATATAGTTAAGCATCTCATAGTAGAATTTCAAAACTCCGATACATATTGTGTTACAGAAAATCAGGCTGAATATGAAACACAGGCAGTAGAGTTTTTCAAGGTCCCTTACTGGAAAAAAAAAAAAAAAGTAAGTTCAGCTTCCAGTCAGGCTGAGATCAGGCCATTAATAATTAAAATAAAATGTTATGCACTAAGAAGTGTCTTCCTCTTGGAACAGGAAGACCTCTCAGATGAACTGGTACAAAGGCCAGATGTGGAAATGAAAAAGTCTTAAAACCAAGGGTCTATCTATGCAACATAGAGTAGCACAGAGTAGTCATCACTCCTGTTACTACTGGAATAGCACAGGAGGTTTTATTATCTACTTTTCTAGATTTGCTAATTGCTTTCATATAATTATTCTATTGTTCTTCTCTTGAGTGTAGCTTTACTATATACCACTGTGCTTGTCCTTAAAGCTTTTGTTTTATGAGCCTACAAGGCACCAAATGTTTTATGGCACCAGTTTAGAGCATACTTTTGAGATATGCATTTTATCCTAGCAACAGGATGCAGTATCACAAGATAGTTTTCCTTTTCCTCCCCCCTTCCTTTTTAGCAACCATAATACGCACCTTCAAACTCCCATCTCAGTTTAACTAATTTTTGGGATAGGGACAGTGTTTCTGGCTCTGCAGTCTGGCTGTGAACATATATCCCATTGCTCAAATAGTAGGTAAGAAATATCAAGCAATAAATAACCATACGACAAATTTCAAAAACAATAGTTCCATTCATTTGTTTGCCATGCCCTGAAGGGAGACAATTTTTTGTAGGACTACCCCTTTTGCAGCATCAAGATTACACTTCAGTCCCTAGGAGTAGGATTGAGAGGTGTTTAGGTTTGAAGATGAGGAAGAAAAGCCACAAACTAAAATATCCACTGACTAAATCTTGTCTCTCAAAAACAGGGAAGGATTGATTAGGCTATCTTGTCTCATTGAGAAGATTCAATGTTAGTCTATGAGACAATTAGACCTTTATGTAGACTGTGATGTCTTTGGATTGTAGTACTATTTGTTAAAATCCTGACAGAAAATCCAGTGACTCCATTGTGAATCTTGTCACAGATTTTGGTGGGCTTTAAGTTGGATATCACATGAACACTCAGATATGCATTTGAAACTGGTTCGAAACTGAATACTTCAAATAATGTCAGTGTTTTTATCTAAGCAAAGAACGTCAGAAATTACAGAGCAAAGACTGACCCAATATGAATACTTAGAAGATTTAGAGTATAAATTTGACCTTGTAACTATGACCTCTGTGAAAAAGATGTAATACTCGCTTGAACAGTGATAGAGCATGGTATCCTTTCCATAGTTGAAAATACACCCAAAAAGAAAGTGTCAACTCTTAAATCAAACACACTACACCCTTTTGTAGATGATGTCCAGATAGGTTACTTTAGATGATTGGCAGACAGATAGAGTTTACAGTCAAATCTCTTAGAAACCAGCAATTTATTTTCAGTCCACAGACCTTCCAAACTACTCTATGTGACTCAGATTATCCCCACTTGATTTTTTTCAATACACTAAGGGCATTTGATAGTTCAAGCTTACAAAAAAGAGATTGGCAATAATGATGCTCTTCAATAGCTCTTTTCAGAAACTTCAAAACAATGACCTGTAATTGTAGGTGTTGTCATATCTTGGCAGAATAGCTTATCTTTAAGTGGAATATGTGCAATAAAAGGCACTTACATAATTGGCTAGAGTAGTGGTGAAGAGGACAGAGGGAAGTGTGAGGACCTTCACACAGGGCATGAAGAAACATTCTTAGGTAGGTAAAGGAGGCAGATCTGTCTTCTCACTTTGAACAGCAGGAAGCAGCATGGGTGAGAAGAGACCACACAGATGCAAGAGCTGATGTGGTGCCACATGGAAGAGCTACTCAGGAGTTGTTGTCTCCTTGGAAAGGAGAGGTTTCACACTGTCTTCTCCTTAGGCTTATGTTATACAGGACTAATAAGAAATACAACCAAGTGAAGAGTGGAAAGACCCACCTCTGACAGAATTTCTGCAGGAAATTAAGCAACATATGCCTGTCAGGCTGTGAGGCAATTGAGAATAACTGGAACTTTCATTCTAGTAGTGAATGACACTGCAAATAAACTGAATATATTGACTATTCAATGAACAAGAGAGAGAGAGAGAGAGAAGGGCTGCCCTCCATTGCAATGTATATAGTCTTTCATCTGTTTTGTTTAAACTGTAGAGATTAAGGTCACAGAAAGAAAAAAGCACCTTGAAGCCCATTAAGCTTGTCCTTATGAAACTGAACCCAAAATTTCACACAATTCTTGCTTAGCTGATGACTGACTAAACAGTCATCTCAAAGAGCCAGATCCCTGAGATTAGCTCAGTTGGTTAAAACTTGATGCTAATAATGCCAAGATCACGGGTTCAATTCCCTGTATGGAGCCTTCACTTAAGAATTGGACTTGGTCATCCCTGTGGCTCTCTTCCAAATTAGAATATTCTGTGATCCTTTTCCCCAAAAGACTCAGCCAAAAATTGCCCTTTTTCAGCTCCTGTCTATCAGGAAAGAAGGCAAAACTTAAATTTCTTACAATTTTAAGTAATAAAACTCCAGGACACTTGAAAGCTCCTACTCTGCTAAAGTACTGACCACAATGAACCATTTGAATACCTATATACATGCCTAAGCCTGAGACTTTTCTCTTCTTGAAACCTGGCAGATTTCAATCCAATAGTCTTCTTCAGAGCACATAAAACAGAAAAGAGGAATCATAGCCTTAGAGAATGTAGGTAGAGTGAATAAGCTGACAGAGCAGGGAACTCCGAATTGAAATTCCCATCTTCCGCTTTCTAGGCAAGTGAGATAACTAGATGGTTCTTACAGGAATGGTGACAATGAAACCTACATATTTCAGAAGAGAAACCTTTTTTCACTTATTTGAAGGAAATAGACAATTGAGGACTGATTCCAAGTTATATTGCAGTTGTTACAAGATCTGGTTCAGAGAAAAAGGTGGACTGAGAGTTTGAAGACAACAGGCCGGAGAAGAAGTAGAAAACTTCTTTTACCAGAAATGGTAGAAGATAGACTGATGTTAAATGAAATCACTTCCTCACTTCCAGTCCAGTATTCACAAATTTGGTCATGTACTTTTTTACAGCCAGGCTTGAACTGACTTCACTTTTCGTGTGAACTTCCCTCCACCCTGAAAGCTGTGCAGCAGTATCACCTCAGTGATGTTCTCACATTTAAACCCATCATAGAGGTCTATTAATATAGGAGAGTGTGTTAATGCAACCTCATCCTCACATCCATTTTGATCAGAGCACTAGCAAAGTCTGTTTCTGCCTGCAAGTAATCAAATAGATCTGAACCTTTCTTTTCACATAAATCTACTCTACATGTTATGAAAGCCACATTAGAATCAGGGGTAAACAGAGAGCTGACAGCTAATAGTAAAACAGTATAAGGAGTAGGCATAGGAGAGTTTTGTTTTCCAAATATTTGTACTTAAAATTTTATAAAAAAGGATCAAATTCAGTTTAAAACTAAATGATGAAAATTTAATGATGATCAAACTGAAACAATATTTATAGAGCTAAAATCCTTATTTTGACAAGAAAGTACTATTAACATATAACATATATTCTCTTAGGCATGTGATATCCATTAGAATGTGGGAGCTTGTCTAAAAGATATATAAATGCCATTTTCCCAAACTGGAGCCTCCAATCTAAGCAAAGTTGATATTTGTAAAATACTACCAGGCCAGAGATAACAGGTACTTCTAACATATTAGGAACAGTCAGCATAAATCCCAGAGAAACTACAAATATCATTCTCAGGAGAATTATTCCACTTATTCATATGAGAAGGAATTAGGCCCTTATTAACTGTCACCAGTTCCAAGAGAAACACTTTTCTGCCTTAACTTTACACACAAGAATCTACTTAAGGTTTAAAGTCTATAACCTTTCTTCCTCCCAAAAGGAGATAAGTGATACAAGTAGCTTATTCCATCAACATATGAAAGTTATATCTTCTGGTGAATATAATTAGTTGAGTGTCCTGTTTAGTCTCCACCTAAAAATTTCTTTCAATCTCTGTGATTGTAGTCTAAAGAATGTAACTGTAAAAATGCCATCTTGATTAAACTGGTAATGTTAAGACTTCACCTGTGCCATCTTGCAATGATTTACAATATCATTAAAGACTACAAAGACTATGAAGCACTGCAGCTTTGAAAGGGAAAAGGGGAGGAGATAATTACTTTGTTTAATACCAAATGTATCTTGATAAATGTGGAGACTGGTCTGAAATCAATAACAAGAAAGTCAATAAAGACAAGTGCAGAGTCTACACTTGGGGCTTGTCTACACAAACAGATTAGTACAGCAAACAAAAGCAGGAATTTACAGTACGCTTGCTGCCGCATAGTAACTTTTCATGCTGACACTTTGCTAAGCAGGAAGTAAAGCTCTGCATGGTGTCATCTGCTTCACATGTTGCACTGAGCCAGCATTAGTGCAGGCTACAAGTATTCACAGGGGAAGCTGATATGGAGAACCTATTGTGTTGTAAATTTATACCCTATCTTACTGAAATTTGACAGTTTAAATTCTCCATAGTCAGAAAGAAAAATCAAATGCATGAATAGGAAGTATGGAATTAAAGCTTAGACAGCATTACTGCAAATGCAAGTTGCAGTCAGCACAACCAGTATAGTCAATCATAATGAAAAAAGCTATGACATTGGTATTACATACAACACTGTTACTAGTACATAGCAAGAAACAGAAGAGAGTTATTCACATTCAACTTTTTGCACTGTTGGCAAGACATGAGCCAGAATAGTCTGTTTTCTTTGGGGTTCCACACATGAAAAGGTCAGCAAGTTTTAGAGTAGTCAGAGGAATACTGTCAAACATGCTATAAGAACTGAGACTGCTTAGTCTAGAAAAACTATGGCTCGTGGCTGAATCTTGTAAGAGTCTTCAAAGATATAAGAGAATGCTGTAAAATAATGCTATGAAAGAACTCCATGATTATTTTTTCCATTCCAAGGACATTAGGAAGGAAATAACTGCTTCACTTTCAGTTGTGATGTTGCATACCTGCAGTTTGGAAGTGTTGATGTATACCATCCTGAGGGGTGCAAGAACAGAGCAACAATGGGAGCAAGGGAAAATAGGTTTATTATTTTCTGTTCTAATGTCATGACATGCCAGTTCTAGGAGTGAGTGCAAGAACAGCAGTAAGAAAGGGAAAGAGAGAAAGGGAGAGACTTCAAGATTATCTTCCTTTGCCATAAGGGCACAAGAACACACGATTTAGAGCTACTGAGTTTTGTGACAGACTACCTTGAGACAAGAACACTGGAGGGTCCTAGAAACAATTTATAGTTTAAACATAGTTTTTCTGTGTGGTCTAAGCATTCTTCAAAGTTTTTCTGGGTGTGAGTTCAGAGTTAGACAGCTTTGCACCTTCCTTTCATTGCTTTTTAAACACATAGCAGTCATAGTGAAATCTACACCTTCCAGTGGCCTGTACTTGGATCAGGTATGTTCTTTGCAATTAGCTGCAGGGCAGCAACACCTACGAGTGAAGCCTGACAGCAAGTTACCGGGACTCTGATTTTATATCTGATCATTTACCACCCCTTTTTTAGTGTCTCATCTAACTTACCTTTCTCATCTTTGCTATATGTAAAAAGAAATTTTAATGTTGTGCTTCTCGTATTTGAAAAGAGCAATGAGTAAGTATGATAATTACAATTATACGTAAATTATGTTTATATTTATATGTGTTCATTTGCATTATTATTCAATTGGAATTATGTGTGCCTCCTAGTTATCCTTACATAATTTGCATTATTGAATGGGTTCTATTCTGAATTTACAGCTTAGGTCCAACACATCTTGTATGAGGACCTAGCTAACCTAAAGAAATAAGACTTTGAGTTGACTGCATTTCTCTTCCACAAAGATAGCGTGTGGAAATGATCTTAAGCTGAGAGATGAACAATCAGTACCTACTAAGGAAAGAGTGAAGAGTAAATTTGAAGTATGATAACTGAATAACTAAAAGTTCTGGAAAATTACATATTAAAAAGGTGAAAGTTACAGAAAGTTAATTGTCTTCTCTTGGCAACTCTCGTAAGAGTAGGAAAAGGAACACAGTCTAAAGCCTTTCTAAAAATAATGTTAATAATATCTGGGGGAGAAGAAGATGAACTGAAAGGAATAGAATAAGCTTACAGACTAGTCATTACAACTGTATAGTAGCCTGCTACCTAGAAACATACAAGAAATAGTGGCTAAGTAAATGGAAATAGTGTATATTTCCTAGTGATAATGTGAAATTTTATTACTGATTTGCTCTACCACCAAGCAATTCACTTTTTCCTTAGTGATATTTACACACAGACAACAAATTCTTTTATAGCAGTTCCCAGCCATATGAATAAACTGCTTATATTTTTTATGGCATACTGAAATCTTTATCTGAGGATTAATTACAAGTACCACTACCACTTGTTACTTCTAAATGGGTTAATGTAATCATCTTATTAGCTCAGATTTAGTAAAATACTTAATTATATACCTCATCTGCTCCTATGTGCAAACACAACAGTGTGGAGCACTACTTATATCTGATCTCAAACAAACAAAAGGACTTCAAAAAAACGTAGAGTAAGAAAAAACACTTCAAACAGGGAGGAAGGCACACCAGAAATTAATCAGAGAAGAACAATAAAATATTTTTATCTATGACATCACAGCAGTTAGCTAGAAGGAAGTCTAAATAAAGTGCTAATGAAGTTCACAGGCAATTCTAACGCCTGTGAAGTTAGAAATGTCTAAATGGTCTAAAGAGGTAGCATTGCATAAAATAGTGGTGTAGGAAAGTAGCCACTAATATATCTGAAGACTACTATTTCAAAATTCAAATGAACACTGGAAAGCAGTATAATTAAGGCTTGCCATTTCTATGAGAAGTAATAGTGGAGAGCTCATTAGCAGTAAATTTTTTGCAGTTTGAGACCTGAGAGAGATCACTGTAAGTGTGACTGTGGAGGAATTTTGTTAGAGAAAGGTAATAAGTCATTTTATCACTAGAATTCCATCTAAAATATTGCATTCATTTGTAGTCTTTTACTGAAATAGTGACTGCGGAAATGGGAGTTGAACTGAGAAGATCAACACTGTTCTTTTAGAGTGGTTAATGAAAAGTAACCTTACGAATAATACTTGTGCAATTAGTAAAATGAACTAAATGTAGAAAATTTGAGTGATTCCCATGAATAAATGAAAGGATGCTTTTACCTCAATAAGCAGGAAAACGGTCGTTTGGAGGTATAAATTCAGTAACAACATAGTCTGCAGGGTAAAAAAGTAGAAACTTGCTTAACACTTGTAGAAGAATAGTATGAAACATTTTAGAAAATAATACTTAATTGAAAAATGAGAGATTACTCAATAAATGATTTCTCACACTAATAGTTTGGATTAAAGAAATGGTAAGTCTCTGATATGCAGATGAGAAATTATCATTCTGTGATATGGGATGGTACTGAAAAACATTGGTGAGCTCTTGAGAAAAACATATTTCAAAGTTTGTGATTATTACTCCTGTTTTCTGAAGGGCTACAGCTAACTTACTGAAGTTCTTCAGCTACAGGTTTTTGTAAATTGTTCTCAAGTCTTGGAAGATTCATTTGGGAATTCATTTGATACACAAGCTGTGTTGCTACAGCTACTCTGTCCACATTATTAACTGGACATGACCTAAAGGTCATTAACAAAATAAAGACTAGAGAACTTAATGTCATACTTCTATATATCAGTTTGTTTCATGACGTTTATGAGTGAACTCCACATTTGGATTGTTAAAGTGAATTATTGCTAGATAAATGCATTTCTTATACCTCTAGGTTTAAACAAAAACAAATACAGAAACAGAAACAAACAAACACAACAAAATAAACATGCAATTAACTCAAGATCACCATGGTCCCTGCCAGTCAAGTTCTATTATTTATGGTTTGTTCACAGAATTACTGTTCTGGATTCTACATGTACCAGTTGAAAGGACTCCAGAGTATATGTCACTGGAGGGGAGTATATTGCAATTGTAGAAACTTCCTTGCAAAAAATTCCTTTTGTATTCATACTCTATGACTAATCAAAATACTTTACTCTCACACAAGAAATTCAAAAATGCTTCGTAAATATGGCATAATTAATTTCACCACAACTGCAGCTAGCAGACACTGGAAGAATTAATATGACTTTTTATTCATGCTCCATAAGCAACCTCATTTTTACTCAAGTTACCTGTTTCTACATAGAGTTTTGTATCTCATTTTAGTTTTGCTATGACCTAGATGAGGAAATAAAGATCCCATGTTATTTATTCCTCTGCCAAGTCTGGTTTTACTTGTTTTCTAAGGAACAGATCTGTAAGTACATTGGGCTTTTCCCAAAAAATCAGTAACCCTTTCATAAAATCCTGGACATAGTAGCTGATTTAATTTTGAGATGGCTGATTTCCAAATCTTCACTGATGTGTATGAACTGTTTCAACTTTATAAATTTTCTTTTGGTCCCTTTAATTTTCTGTTAGCAACAGACGGAAGTTCATTTCACAC
>VWZD01007805.1:853-15135 GCA_013396695.1 Sakesphorus luctuosus | reverse complement strand
TGTATGATTCTATGATTCTATCTTTCAGATATCCCAGAGAGTTTGAGATATTAGCAATGGCCTCAGTCAAGAGGGAAGACAGGTTGTATGGGGAGAAGGTATGTATCGGAGTGACAAGACTGAAACCCAGTGAATGAAAGTTTATTTTGTAGCTCTCGGAGGGAAAAGTGGAGAGCACCATCAGTATCAAGTTTGAGTTCAGGAATCATTTTCTTGATCTTGTTTGATTAATGTTGGGTCTGTTTTGCTCAGGTGCGTGGATATAGACAGCTGATTTATGGTAGACAATTTTGATTATTTGTGTGTACAGTCTTCACTTCTTTTCCAGCGTGTCTGAACATTTTATACTTTGGTTTTTTTAGCTATTTCTTCTTTAGGAGTTATTGAGCACCTCCAGAGATACAGTTGATTGTTAGGATTTATCCATGCTCAAGTGATTTTTAGGTTTTTGGTATTCATGGTATTTTTCTCGTTTTAATTTATCCTTAGATGAAAAAGAAGTTGTGCTAATTTACAGAGAGAAATATTTGAAATGGCTGGCAAAATTTTATACTTCACAAGAAACTTGTCACTATGGTGAAAAATGTTGAGGGCAACAGTTATTACAAGAACAGATTTATTTTGTCTGTTTTACTGTCACCTAGTCATAAAAATTGCTGTTCTGAAATGTAGATTTGTTCCACAGCTGCTAATGCTTTTCTCTGGCAGAAGCAATCAGCACAACAGTATCTCTGTGGGCTTAAACATGTAGATTAGTCTGAAGCTTAATGTACATGTATAACCCAGTTGCTAGTCTTCTGACTGCTAGCAGTACAAAAAGGCAAGCATCTTTTTTATCTGAGCTCTTCTTTGCACACTAGCAACAGTGGGAATATAACAGGTCCATTTGCCATTTATTGGAAAATCCTCCAGAAAAGGCTCAACAAGCATGTCATCATTAATAGTCTGTTGTACTGTTTTCACTCGTGTGAAATACTGATGATAACTATCCAGGCATAATGACCAAATTGAAGGAGGAAAGCTATTAGTCAGTCTTCAGATCTGAAAACATGTTTTTGCATTTACTTTTAAGTTTTGAAACATAGGCATAGACATAATGGTGATAGGTGCTTTGTTTGCAATATCCTCATTGGTAGCTTCCTTTTCACAGGAACAATGCCACCTGAGGACCAAAATACCTCTTTATCTTGATTGCCTGAGGACAGGAACCTCCAGGAGAAACAGGCTAATAGGAACTAAAATAGCTCC
The DNA here is from genome assembly GCA_013396695.1 of Sakesphorus luctuosus. NCBI lineage: Eukaryota > Metazoa > Chordata > Aves > Passeriformes > Thamnophilidae > Sakesphorus > Sakesphorus luctuosus. Next base: position 13,887 of record VWZD01007805.1, on the reverse strand, counting down.
AAGTTCCATTAACTCTAGCCATCATAAAGCACAAGTAATGCACACTCAAACCAATCATTATTTATAATGAATTCTGAAAATATGATATAGAGCCTGAAGCCAAACTCAAATTAAAATCAATATGATGTCACATCAGTACTGATGTGTCTTTTTGAGACAACATGGGATACAGAAAATGATTACATTATAATCTCTGAATTTATATTTTGAGTAATACTCATTTGCAATTGTGTTATGCAAAGGACACCAACGTTTATGGTCTGATGATTAACCCTTTCAGCTTCACTGTGATTTGAAATGTAACCAGAAGCCATTGTAAGGAAAAAAAAATCCTTGCATCTCATTACTCCTTTTAAATATATATTAGTATCTTTTTATAACTTTCTGACTATATTACAGTGCAAATAAAGTAACTCTTTGTGAAACTGATGGAGATAAATATTTTTTTCATAAAATAAGATGAATAAAACTATTTTTTTTTCACATAGGAAAGTCATGATATTGCCATGTCATTGTTGAGGGGCAAAATAGTGGTGCTGATACCATGTTCAGCTTAGTCGAGATCAAAAGACTGAAAGAGGAAGAATCATTTTCCTGCAGCCCTTCTTTCTTGTGGGTGTCCAAAGCTTTTCATCCTATGAGTGTAGTCATGCTGTTATTCACCTTCATTTGAATGAAAAAACACAGAATCATCAAGGTTGGAAGAGACTTTCAAGATCATTTAGTCCAACCACCATCCCAGCATGCCCATAATGGCACCCCCTAAACTATAGCCCCAAGTGCCACATCCAGAGGCCTCTTGAGCACTTCCAGAGATGGTGACTCCAGAAACATACCTCTCTGGGCAATTTATTCCAATGCCAAATCATTCTTCCATTCTTTTTGTCCCTAATACCTAATCTGAACCTTCCTGGGTACATCTTAAGGCCATTTCCTCTCATCCTTTCACTTGAGGTAAGGCAGGAGAGACTGACTACCACCTCACTACAACCTCTTTTCAGGTAATTGTATAGAGCAATGAGGTTCCCCCAAACCTCCTGTTCTCCATACTAAACAAGCCCAGTCCTATCAGCCAGTTCTCATTGGACATATTTTCTAGACCCTTCACCAGCTTCGTTGCTGAGTCAAATGCAACAATTCCTGGTCACTGGCATGCTAAATGTCAAAATATGATCTAAATATGAGGATCCAGGTTAAGATATTTGGTTTTTTCTTCATATCTACTCCTTTGTCTCTGGTTGTTACTTGAACTTATTCCTATTAAACACCACTTATTCTTTGCCCCTGTAGCAACATGGAGGACCACTTATCTACTTTTGATTTAAGTTCATTATAGTGTGTCTGGAGAAAGGCAACCAAGGTGGTGAAAAGTCTTGAGGACAACACTTACAGGGAACAGCTGAGGTCACTTGAGTTGTTCCACTTGAAGAAAGAAGTCTGAGGGGTGACCTCATCACAGCGCACAACTTCGTCAAGAAGGGCAGTGGAGTGGGAGGTGCTGATCTCCCCTCTCTGATGACCAGTGGTAGGACATGAGTAAATGGAATTAGTTGTATCAGGGGAAATTCAGACTGGACATTAGGGAAAGGTTCTTCACCCAGAGGGTGGTCAGTTGCTGAAAGAGTTTCCCCAGGGAAATAGTCATGGCACCTATGCTGTCAGAGTTGAAGGAGTCTGGACAATGCTCTTAGTCATAGGATATAGTTTTAAGTAGTCCTGCAAGGAGCAGGGAGTCAGACTCCATCTTTCTCTTGAGATATTCTGTTTTGCAGTTTTATACGTATTTATACATACAGAATACATTTGGCACTGAAACTTGTATAAAGAAGACAGATCTAGAGAAAGAAATATTTATGAGCAGATAAACAAAAGACTTTACAAACAAGAGAGATCATCAGTGATAAACTAACTGAAAGTTTTCTAGATGACTTTTCAGGTCACTCTGTAACTTTATAATGCAAAAATGGACTAGATGCATTAATATGACACATGCAATATTCTGTTTGATCTGACACAAAATTTTTAGAGCAAAAATTAATGCTGGGAAAAAAAGCCATTCTGGGTAGAGGAAAACTTGTTACTGACCTCAGTGGGGCTGTAAATGCTACAGGATTTTCCTGTGCTATGCTGGCTACAGCCATTGAAAATTCAGTCTATTAGAGCTGCTTATTGCCGCCCAGTGTTTATACTTCAAATGCCTTATATCTTGCCTTACACTGCCTCAGTTATTCCTTTCTTAGCAACCTACAATTGGTGTACATCAATTTTTCTGGCCTACAGCTTTCATATGTACATAAATAACAAAGTAAACCAACACTAAGTATGACACTGGTAGTAAAAATGTGACTTTTTCTCATGGGAGGCTAAAAAACTGATTTGGCTTCTTTGTAGTCAGCCTCTGCTTGGAATAAATAAAGGTTGTTTACAATGAAATATAACTCCATTCATCAGTTCTCGACAAATAATCATTCTGAAACAAATTAAATACAGAAAGTCTGCTTTAGAAGTCCAGTATAGACTAAATAAATGCAGTTTGAATGTTTCAGTATATGTTAAGTATGTGCAGTTTAAAAGTATTTGGATTGTTATCTGTGATTTGTTTCCCTTTGGTAGCTGCTGGTTCTATTAGACAATCAGTGATACTTTATATTCTAGGTATTAATATCCATCCAAGACATATTGGGGCATTTTCCTTGCAAGGTGGCTCCTGTAGGAGACAGTTTTTGTAATATGGTGGTGATAAAAGAGTCTTGTCTCTCTTTTTGAGAAATATTACTACATATACTCAGAGCAGAAGCATAATCCATAACAGTAACAAATACGTTACTAAGAAAAACAAAGGAGGGATGTAGAAGTATTTAATATGTTACATTTATTTATTCACATTTGATGGTTGATGTTCCCTTCTTTGGTAATTTTGGGTGTTTTTTTTTACTTATAATTTAAAGTTTAACTGTACTGGCATGCATTTATCAATGCCTTTTTCAAGAATGTTGATTTTACAGGTATTTTCTGACGGTCAGGGGTTGCATAAAGGGCAATTTAAAGCAAACATGTTCCAGGCCCATGTATATGGAAATCTTAATTTTTTTAGCAGCCATTGTGGAAAACAGCTGGTATTAAGTCCTGTCAGATATATTGTGGTGATATTTCAGAAACAAGGAAAAAAAAAGGAGAGAAAACATGCTTTATGTCTAATCTCAGGAATGAGTTTATAGGAGCAGAAGGATTGTTTCTATTGGGGTCAGAGATCTTCTGAATTACCATTTAATTTCAGCTACAGGTTCTTAACGAGCATAGCAAAAGCTGCAGTGTACTAAAGTTCACATATGGTTTGAATTGTCTTAGTTATGGAGGCCAGGACCAGTTATCACTGTGTGGGTATAACCAAAACTCTGTATTCTACACTCTCTATATAATTTCTGAAAAACTGTTAATAACGGTTTACTTGCAGCAGCTGCCTAAGGCACATCTGCTACCTCAGGATACAAGCTGGGGATTAATACTGTGAGATAGGGGAGCGTCCCAGTCTTCACACCAATGACTTAAACGGGATTACTCCCCTCTGGGGAAGCATTAGCACCTTCACACCCAGCCTGAGGGGGTTATAGAATCATAGAATCAATTGGGTTGGAAAAGACCTCCAAGATCATCAAGTCCAACCCTTGGTCCAACTCCGGTCCGTTTACTAGATCATGGCACTCAGTGCCACATCCAATCTGCGTTTAAAAACCTCCAGGAATGGTGAATCCACCACCTCTCCGGGCAGCCCATTCCAATGCCTGATTACTCTCTCTGGAAAGAATTTTTTCTGATATCCAACTTAAATTTCCCCTGGCAGAGCTTAAGCTTGTGCCCCCTTGTCCTATTGCTGAGTGCCTGGGAGAAGAGATCAACCCCCACTGGGCTAGAACTTCCCTTCAGGTAGTTATAGAGAGTGAAAAGGTCACCTCCAAGCCTCCTCTTCTCCAGGTTAAACAATCACAGCTCCCTCTGCCTTTCCCCATAGGACTTATGCTCCAGTCCCTTCACCANCAGATCCCTCTGCAGAGCCCTCCTGCCTTCCAGCAGGTTGATGCTCCCTCCCAACTTAGCGTCATCTGCAAATTTGCTGATGATGGACTCAGTCCCCTCATCTAAATCATCAATAAAGATGTTAAACAGGACTGGAGCCAGCACTGACCCCTGGGGAACACTAGGGACCGGCTGCCAGCTGGATGCAGCTCCGTTCACCAGCACCCTCTGGGCCTGACCCTCCAGCCAGCTCCTAACCCAGCAGAGAGTGCCCCTGTCCAAACCATGGGCTACCAGCTTTTCCAGGAGTTTCTTATGGGAGACAGTGTCTGCTAATTGGCCATTACAGATTCCGAAAATATCCCTTGACTCACAGAGTTAAAACACCCATTGTGAAACTCCCTGCCCTGGTGAGAGGTAGTAGCCATTCCCACCTGAACCTGAGTATATATCATCTTTGTGTTTTGGGACCTCTGGTACCATTTGGCAGATCCAGAGGAGGACAACAACCTCAACAGGACTGTGACTGCCACTCTTGACCAGACTGCAACCATCATACTCAACGACAGGGTTTTTCTTTCCTTTTACTTTACACTCAAGGGGACCACATGGTGCTCAGCACAGGGGCTAGGAAACGCCATTCTGTTTGTGATCCAGAGTGTTGAGTTATACGTTTGTTCTTTTATAGGTTAAAACCATGGTGTGGTACTCTTTAGAACCTGATACAGGACAGAGTTCTATTTTGTAATGCATGCTTTAGGAGTTTGGTTATTTTTGTTTGGTTTCGTTTTTATTTCTTTTTTTTCTTTTTGCTATTCATTGAGAGGATTATAAAAGGCTGCATGGTTGTGAAATGACTTCATCAAAGAAGTGAAGCTTTCTTGGTATAGTCCAAGCAAAGACCAAGATTTATTCCCCAATTTAAACTTCTATCCTCATTGTCACTGGAAACTACTTTTCTGCACATGTTCCTGGTTTAATTTTGGATAATTTCCAGTACACCATTCAGTCAGGCAGCTCAGCTTTAGAAGTAATGGCAGTTATGATGTCATGCTACTCCTCCATTAGTTATATTGTGTATAATCTGTGCTCTGTATGAGACTATCACACTTCATCTTGTCTGCAGCTGGTTTTCATCAGAAATCATAGAATCATAGAATCATAGAATTGATCGGGTTGGAAAAGACCTCGGAGATCATCAAGTCCAACCCTTGAATAGTAAGTTTTATTTCAAATATAAATCCCCATAACTAGAATGGAAAAAAACAGAACCCTGCCATGTAAGGAATAATAAATAAATACTAAGATGAATGGGTTAGCAACTGTAAAGTTCAATTTACAATTCAGCCTTAAAAGCAGTAAAAATAGGAGAACATTACTTCCATCCCCTTGCCTAAGCATTTGTGAATCTCTGTGTCCAAACCCAAATCTGTGTGTCCAAACCCAAATCTGTATGTCCAGAACTTCATGATCCACCTTTGGAAATTCACCAAGATATATATTGGTGCTATCTACTATAGATGATGATGGAGAATGCTGAAAAGATGCAAAGATGCATCTAGTGCTTGGTGGTTTAGCTTTGGTTTTTAGTTTTGATTTGGGTTTTTCTTGTCTGTGCTTTGACACAATTATTTCCATTATTGTGTCATTTACAATGGACATGATCACACAACAGAATTCCCCCAATCTTAGAAAACATTTCTGAGCATCTAATTATTTGGGGGAATAATTGCCTTTCTTTAGGCCTATGACTAAGGCCTAAGTCTGCTATCTGATGTCACCTAACATAAAGGAGCTTCTCCCTAGGAAAAGGCAGAACACGCAAGTAAAGCTTATGCTCTGGCTTGCTTTCTGGAGATGTCTCTTTCCATATTCTTAATCAGGTATGTACAAGGATGTAATATAAATAGTGGGTAAGATCAATGTGTCCTAAGGTTTTGGCATGCTCTTGTTTGTTGTTTAAAAAAATAATCTGTTGCAGACAACTTCTCTTTTATTTTTGTAGCTTATTGTATGACTTTAGAGAATGAGAGCTGTATGAACATTTTTGCATGCAGGTTGATGCCCTATTTTTTTTTATAAGAAGAGAAATCAAACAGTATTGAAACTATGTTATATGCTGCAAAATTTTTACTAGGGAGATAGAGATTGCACATTTTCCTCAAAAACAATCAATCTGAATCTGACAGAAGTGCAAGGAATGGATAAAAAGTGGGAGGACAAAAGAACAGGGAAAAAAGGCAGTCACACAGTAGTCAGATAAGATTTTTCATCTATACACTTGCACTGCACTTTTCTTCAACATAGTTGAAAATTATTCAGTGAGTGAAGCTGCTAGGAATGAAGTGGGTGTTTCCAAGTGCTAGTCAACAGAAAAATTATAAAAATATTTCAGAACCTAATGTTGGTGTGCAGAACTAGAGAGTGAAATGCCAGTGTCCTTTGTATCCAATTCAGTTAAGTCTCCTATAGTATTTTAAATACTTGCATATTTTTAACAAGTTCAATGAGAACAAAATGTTGAAGTCCGCAATAGGGCAGTGTTTTATACTATGAAATGACATAACTCCAAGAAAATAGTGAATTCTTTTATGCAGACGCCACTGCATGCATCTTACTGCTATGATATCAGATGCACAGTATCATCTGTTCCTCTGTCAAAGGAGTTTTTACAAACTTAGATACTTTTAAACTCTCAGTTCTTACTTGAACTCATAAGAATGAATGTCATGTAAAAAACTTAAATATAAGGCATTACATTATAACTGGGGAAAAGAATTTGGAAATCATTACACAAGTGAACATTATGACACCTACTTCATTGATGTATGTTAAGTGGCTACAATAAATCTAATATTAGAAAAGAGATGGGATGATTTCTGACTTTCTGCAGAATTAGTGAGTGGTAGTCCATGGCTGATAATGTTTCTTTTGCCCACTCTGCTCAGGCTTTCCTCTGCAGGACTACTTCTGCAGAGGCACATATCAGAAATGGCAAAAAAACCTGGTTATCATATGCTTGAGCCATTAAAAAAGTCCAGCACTGGGCAAGAACATAATGTCATATAATAAATTCACATTTGCCTACCTTTTGTGTTTCTCTTCCTTCAGGAATAGCCATGGTAGCACTGCTATCCCTTCTATTAGCAGCAATATTTGAAAATCACTAAAAATTCCTCATTTGGCACCTGTTTCTATTGCATAGCCACCCCCAAAAATGTGAGAAATGACAAGAGTAGAAAGTTCTCCCCAGCCGGACCTCTCTAGAGGGCTGTAATTAATTGCCTTCTTTGCAACTCCAGGGTACAATTGCACAGGTAAAAAATGAGATGAAGAAAGGGTTATCTGGATAAAATGGATTTTAAAATCTCAGTTTAAATAAATTAGGACTTCTGATTAGGCTGATTGAGGTACACAGTTGAGATGTGTTTGGGATGTCCCATATGTCTAAGTACATGCATAAACATCAATAAAACCATGTGAAAGAACCTAGAGGATTCTGATGCTATAGTGAAGTAGCATTAAAAACTAAGAAAGTAATTGTAGGCTGGTTGACAAAAATTAATTGTAAGCTTGTAGCATCCTGTTAAGGATATGCTACTTTCAAAGGCAAAGTTTCTTTAGAGGTTTCCCAGAAAATCTTGATCCAGATAGGGTTAATTGATATCAAAGAGTAGTGTATTAATTAAGGAAAACTTCCAGATGACCTATACAAACAAGAAATCTTGAATACAATCTTGAATTTTGACACTGTTGCACATTACATCCATGTCTCCAAGTTGGAGAGACATGGGTTTTATGGATGGACCACTTAGTGGAAAAAGAACTGGCTTGATGGCTGCACACAAAGAGTTGCGGACAACATCTCATTATCCACATGGAGCTCAGTGGTGAGTGGTGTCCCTCATTGGTGGATACTGGGGCCAATACTGCTCAACACCATTGTCGGTGAAGTGAACAGTGGGATCGAGTGCCACATAATTATGCCACATAACATAAGCATTAGTATTCAGGATCTCTATCTGCACAGTACAGTCTGGTTTACATTAAACGATATAATTAAGTAAACAGGAAAATAGTCCTTTCTGTCCTCCTCTAGCTTTAGAACATTTTAATCCATGTACTTGATGTTTATTATTAGGTGCTGATTTTTTTTTCCCCACTCCTTAATCACCTAGGAAACCAAACATAGGTATCTTCCCTCCATTTCAACATATTCTTCTCCTGTCTTTGTTCCAGACATAAAAAAGAGATGCATGGCTGGATGTTACTCACAGTTCCCTCAAAGCAAGGCATGTTCCTTCTGACATGCAGGTTTCCAGGACCCTTTTTAAATCTGAACACAGAGAGGAAACAGAATTGCAACTTCCTTCCCTCTCACTACCCAGATCAACTTCATAACTGCTAGTCTAGCAAAATTAAAACCTTCGTTAACAGTGGTAAAGGGAATGACAGAACTTAAGTATCTGTTGTGTTTTACAAACTACACTTTTGGATTTTTATGAACTCATTGTATGCAGAGTTCAGCTATCATTTTGTCATCAGAGAGGCAGCTATTGGCAACAGACAAGAGACACCAGTAAGCACATTGAACTCTTTCATTTTGATTATTTGTGCTGAATGTGTTCTTCTCCTTATGTGAAAAGATGTAAGATATTGCATGAACACTCATCAATCAAACTGGACTTGCTACTGTGTTTACTGTTCTATTTCAACTTAGAGACAAGTTTGTCTGAGCACACATAGTCCCACTGAAGCCTTCTTAGCCCCTAACATTATTTTGCCTTTTTTTCATAATTTTGAACTTTCTTTGACTTCATTTTCCTTATGCTGCCTGGACACGATGTAGCTGATAAGATGTACCATTTTCTTAGCAGATGCAGGAAGTCATCAGGAGAAGATGGCTGGAGAGATATTGCTTTCATTTAACATCATCATTTCTGCAAGAGTGTATGAATATTTTAGCCATCTAAAGACAAGCATAACAGACAAATAACATATTTCTTACCTTGCCCTGTAAAAATGGGGAGAAACTCTTATAGAGAATGTAAATTTTGACTATTTTGAAAAACAAATCCAAAACACCACCCCACCTCCTAATATTTTGCTAGAATGAAGTGATCTAAAATATTTTAAAATTTTATTTATTTGCCTATAAATACTATTCTTTCAAGCTTTAGAAAAATGCAAATGGAGAAAACAATATTCAAATACAAGCTATCTGAAACCATCAGATGTACGTGAGTTCATCATGTGTTTTCCAGGCTTGGTCAATATTGTATGTATGTATGGCTGTATGTATGTATGTATGTATGGCTAGGCTTCATGAACAAAGATTTGGGAAGGATTCTTCCCATGTGGGTGTGTCCTTCAAGCCTGCACAGTGGAATTTTTAGGTGAGGCACAGTATGTGTGAATCTGGCCCCAACATTTAAGTCCTAAGTTTCATCTGCCATGGCTGAGCAAGCTTGGACAGTGGCAGTGAAGTCCTTCGGACTAGAACCTACAGCACCCAGTATTCCCAGGAGGTCTCCCATCCAAGTACTAACCAGGGCTGACCCTGCTTAGCTTCCAAGATCTGATGGGATCAGATATCAGGGAGGCATTTAACTGCCTGGTCAATATTAGTGATAGGTAAACAATATAGATACCAAAATGAAATATCTGACTCTGACTGAGTCTCAGTCCTCTTAAAAATAATAGTTTAAGGCAAGATTCTGGGTATGGTATGAAATACCTCTCCATTAAAAATGCAGAATAATTTCAGTGGGAGAGACTTGGACCTGCATTCAGTTATGAACTCCCTAAGAGTCCATCTAAATGTTATTTTCAGATCTCTGTTATAAAGTTCATAGTTTCCATCAGCACCCCCAGGAAGCTGGAAGGCGGGTAGGGTGCCCAGAGGTCAGAAATTCACCTAAGACTGCCAACACCAGTCTGTAGGAAAATTGAATGTTTCACTCTCAAAATAGCTGGTGTGTACACCTGCATACAAAAGATCCAGTCTGCACCATTGTCCTAGTTCAGGAAGCCGAGACCAGTTTATCACTGTGTGGCTGTGACCAAAGCTGTGTATTCTAAACCCTCTATTCAGTTCTCATGAACTGTTAACAATGGGCCATTTGCAGCAGCTGCCCAGAGCACACCTGACCCCTCAGGCTGCAAACTGAGTGCTAAAGAAACCTGTGAGAGAGGAGCTGTGATAACTCCCCTCCAGGAGGTTGTTAGCACCTTCAGACCTAGCCTAAGGGAGCATGTCCGCTAATGGACCATCAACGATTCTGAAAATATCCCATGACTCACAGAGTTAGATCACCCATTGTGGAACTCCCCGCCCTGGGGGAGGTATTGGGCATTCCCACCTGAACCTGAGGGTATATAATCTTGGGGTTTGGAGACTTCTGGTACCACTCACCAGATCCAGAGGAGGACCAGAACCTCGACAGGACCATGACTCTCAACCAGACTGTAACCATCATCTGCTCCAACAGGTTTTTTCCCCTCCTTTTACTTTGGACTTCGGGGAACCATCTGAGGCTCAGCACAGGGGCTAACGAACACCATTGTGTTTGTACTCCAGGGTGTTAGGTTATACTTCTGGGTTTTGTGGGTTAAAACCAATTTCTCTTTTTATCATTGCATTTATAATATTTCTTTAAAAATATTGTAACTCTGACTTATAATCTCTTTTGTGTTGGGTTCATTTCTCCTGCTGGTTTACCTTTAAACCAGCACAACCATATATTGGCAGTGAAAAAAATAACTGGCCTTCTGTAAGAAACTATCTCTGTTTTTTGAACCAAATTCCATATGGATTTGAAATCCCTAATGTGAATTTTGCTAATTTATGAAGGCACACTGAACAAACTCACTTCTCCAGCTCATTTAACCTTCTACAGACATTTGTAAATGAGTTTATCAAGTATGACATGGTCTCTAAACGTCTTTTAAACATTGTTAAAGTTATGTTAGTAGCCAATATGTTTAAAAAAGTGAGGTTGGGAAATCAAGTTCTGTGAAGTTAGGAAATGGCAGAATTTAAATTCAGTGTAACCTGAATTTTAACACTATAAACTGCATGGAGAAACTGTTTGTCTGAGACTTTCAGATTCATTCTCCCACTAAAGCTGATTCCCAGTAGCCTATCTTCTTCTCTGTTTCTGAGGGTGGTGATGCAGGCTTTTAAGTGACCTACAGCAATAATTTTAAATTTATTTTGTTTGTTTTCTTTCATATTATCATAGACATTTTTTAAAAAATCACACCTTCTCTGTCTTGTGCATTGGTATTGATTAAGTTTTTTTCTCTTATACAGTCATGACTGGGGCCCAAAAATAATACACCATTTTTCATTTAAAATTATAAAATACAGTAAGAAAACATACATGAACTGACAACATCAGATCTCCTGTTTCCTGAATTATCAATGTTTTTCATGACATTTCCAGTCTTAATGTTTTTGGGTTTTTTTAATGTAGATACTTTTTTAGAAATGTTGTGGAGATGTTTTGTCATGGTAGAAATGTTAGATGAAAAAATGTCACTAGGACATGTGTATTATCTCATATTGTCAAATAGGACATGGGTTCTATTTCTAGCCTTGACATAATGTCTGTGTAAACACTTGGCTGGATCAATAAGGCTGTCTTTGATCTTTGGTCTAAATACTGCTATCTGATCTTCCTTTTAAAATACTCTAGATTTTTTTAAAATATCTCCAGATAAAAATATAAGCTCTTAATATTTGAATTGAGGTGTGATCTGCTTAATGGGAAGAAATTGAGGAATCTAATAGGATTATCTATTTCAAAGATTCCCTAGGAGGCTTATTTTGGTTAATTCCCTCTTTCTCTTGCAACAGCTATGTCCTGTGAAGACATTGTATATACGTATGATTTTCTTTCAGAGAGGAGAAAAATGGCCAAATCAGATTAAGTTATTTGGTTTCCCTTCATCCAGTTGCAGTCTTCTCAAGAGACTTAATGGGTATTTTGCCATTTTTCATTTTTTTTAATGGTCCTTGCCATTGGAATGAATTGTCAGCATTTTAATATCTTGAATACTCTGTAAATTATAACATAGGTACTCCCATCTTGTTTTTATACTGACTGATTTTATCTTTCTTTAGTTTATAACTTTATTAACTACTTAAGAAGTGAAATAAAGGACCAATCAAACCTCAAAATATTTAAAACAATGCAATGACTTAATCTATTGTCTTTCACAGATGGTATGAGGTACTATACCCTAGCCTTGTTTTAAACAGAAATGGGAAGATGTATGTGAATGTTTATCTGCTCATTTTGTTTTTTAGTGAGCCTGGCTTAAATTAATGACATCTTACTGAGATGAGACTGCCCTCTAACTGTGTACCTTCTGTTTCTCTGTCCCTGGTATAAAGGAGATATAAATGAAAAGTGAGAGTGTGGAAGAGCTATCATGACCACTAACTGATGGAAGGGTTACGAAGCCAGAAAGGGGAGGTAAATGGGAGCTGACAGTGTTAGTGATGTATACTGGAGCTCGATTGTCTGGAAAGGAAAGAGGAAGAAAGAAAAACTCAGGGAAGAAGAAAAGGGAGAGAATGTGAATGAGAGGAAGAGAAACTTTTCCATTCCTTTCAACCTTCAGACTAATTCTGCTTACATGTTTTTCACTTCTTAGCAGTCAGTTTTACCTCTTCTGCTTCCCTTTCCCCTTTCCCTTTCCCTTTTGTAGGGGATGTAAAAAGGAAAAGAAAAAAATAAAAAGCATAGAGGGAAAAGCACGAGTGTAATTTCCTTCATTGGCTCCAGGACTGTGTAGATCACTTTCACTTTTAGGTGTTCTGGTGTGCTCAGTGTTGTTCTGGAATTGCCTACTTGTCTGCCTTTTTTGTCTTGTCTTTAGTTGTGATGAGATAAAATTGGGAAAGGGGGTGACCTATATGACTGATTTGAATTCTGTCTGTAATTCACCATGTTTCTCATATGTAAAAATGTATTTTGTATAAACTGGAATGTATCACGGGAAGAAGTTGC
>VWZD01007804.1:37442-48940 GCA_013396695.1 Sakesphorus luctuosus | reverse complement strand
GCCGCCGCTGCCCATCGTGTCCGTGGAGGAGCTTCTGAGCGGGGAGTCGTGCGACAAGCTGACCCCGAAGAGCAGCGCAGTGGATGGAGAGCCGCCCGCCGACCAGGACACAACGCAGGTCTGTAAGTTTGTGCTTTCCCGTTGTTTTCTTTGAGGTTTTACCAGCCGTCATCCACTGTACCATTCGATTTTCTCAGATCATTTTAGCAGGGTTCTTTCGTCTGGAAGGGAATGAATTACGGTATCCCCCTTCCATGCACGTCTAGCAGTCATCCTCGGCCTTTCCTTCTTTGGTGTTAGCAGCCTCTGGTTCACCTGAGAGATACTGACCCCCTCTCTCCTTTGACTCGTTTGTCTTCAACGCCATAAATTATTGATGTTCCATTACGAAAAATAATATGGAAGTCCGGCTTTTGACATTTCTTCTTCAGATCCCATTTCTCCCCAATTCATGTACCTAGTTGAGTGCTGAACCCGTTGACTCTTTCTGTTTTGGTGTTCCAAGTTACATGTTATTCCCAACCTTCTATCATCTGTCCTCCCATGTTTTGATGGAAGGCTGCTGCAGAAATCGTAGCACTAGTGAGGCTGACTTATTTTTTTCCAGACATTATTGCTGTAATGCAAAACCATTGGTCCTGCTGTTTCCCAATGCTGTGTTAAAGATTGTACCTCCCTAGACAATGTTTCCCTCTTCCGATTTTCAGCAGAAGGCTGCTGCAGAACTGGTAGTGTTAATGGGATGGATAGATTTTTATCCAGGTATCAATTTTCCAAGTCCTTCATACAGTTTCTCATTTTAATCTTGATCACGGATTCTTACTCTGTAGAATGGGATCCAATGATTTTGCATGATGGAGTAGGAAAAGTGGATTTGACACTTGGTGGACTTCATTTTCTTTCATGAAATGTATGTATTTTCTTCGTGACAGGGAAAAGTACTGGGTTTTCCTCTGTGATGAAAGAAGCTAGTGTACGCCATGTTTTGGGATCTGATGCCATAAGAATTGCAGCCCACACAAGGCCGGTTGGTTAGTATAGGCACTTTTATTCTGAGCAGTTATTTTCTTTTATTTTCTTTCCATGCTGGATGGTACTTCCTTCTTTTTAGCCTTCTTGACTTGGGTTTCATACACCAGTGAAGGCGTGAAGGTGTAGAGGAGGATCTTAAAAAGGAACTAACAAAACCCCCTCCAAACTAACAAACAAAACTACCAAAGAAAAAAACCAAACACTCCTCCAAACTTACAAGAACATCGATTTTTGTATTTCAGAGCCTTTTTAATCGGATCCCCTCTGCCCAAAGAGAGGTTCGTTGACTTTGTATCTGTCTCCCAGACGGTTTTCAATTAGTTGCCACGTCTTCCTCTTTAAAGGAAGAAGATATTCCCTTCCTAAAATAAATATAAATCTCGAGATATATGCACAAAATTACAGCAGTTAGACACTCCAGTAAACTCCATTTGCCTTTCTACAGTTGCCTTCATCGTTTAGGACGTGAAGCTGTACTTTGCTCTCCTACAGTAATTTGCTGAATGAGTGTCCTACCAACCTGAAGTTTCAAGATGAATACTAATAAACATTAGTCTTTTACACCTTAGTTTCTGAGTAAATGGAAGGCTCTTCTTCGTTCAAGCTTTAGAAGTTATTGTGTAAGTGCAAACACGTATAAACTATACAGACCATAAATTTTTTTGCCTATCAGTTGAGAATAGACGACTGACAGGAAAAAAACAAGGAAAAAAAAACCAAATTGGAGCTAACGAATTGTTACAGGACTGCAATCAACCACATTTTGCTGTTGAAGTCCATAGAAAGAGCACAGGAGCCGAGGCAGTTGTAGTTCTTCTTGCTGAACTGTCAAGCACTTTCCCTACACTTTAAGGGGAGACGAACAGATGCTCTGGCCAGGTTTGATGTCGCTGCTCCATGCTCAGGTGTAACTGTAGTACACATGCACGGACTGATCAAGTGACTTAGAACTTGAAAACAGTGGCTGAGTAAGTGAATATTTTCAGGTAGTAGGGGAGATTCTTGTACTGTATTGTATCCCCAGGAAGATATTTGTACGGAGAGAGACAAAAGCGCCTGGCAGGTGGCTGAGAAAAGCACCTATTTCAGAGCTGTAAGGCGCTGGGGTATTTAGGGTCTCAGTCCCAATGGGTGGACCACACTTTCTTCCGCCTGATGTCTGATCCTAGTCGATGTTTGTAGAGTAGTTGATTCAGACCGTGTTCTGTACGAACCGCAAAACGTCAAGTAAATACGTGTTAATGAGCCTGGTAGTTGTTCTCCAGGAGTGGGTCTGAATATCAAGTTGCCTATTTCAGATTCCGTTAGCTTTTCTGTATTCAATAGCTACAAATTTAATGAGGGAGAAAAGACTCATAATACTATGCACGTCAAATTAAGAGATTTTTTATTAAAGATTAGTAAGTGACTTTTCCCGAGCAGTAGAAATAGCACAAACACGGGACGCCTCTGTCTTTCTCCTTGTCGTGATCAGAGATCGGATGGAAAGAAGTCGAGGCGGGGGTCTCCGCTGAGCGGTCCTCCACCTCTCTGCGGCCACTGTGCCGTCCCCGGGGCGGGCAGCGCTCGGCAGCGCTCGGTGCCTGCAGTGCCGGGAGGAGGCTGCGGGCGCCGCTGTTGACTGAGAGGAGAGAGCGGAAGGTCGGAGCACTGCAGCCCCGCCCGCTGCGAACCGACTCGCTCACTAAATCGCTGGATACCTGGCTCGGCGATTGTTCCCGCAGTGTGGAGCCCTGCCGGGGAGAGGCGGAGGGGCCGGCGACAGCGGCCGAAAGAGGCAAGCCGGAGCGGGACTGTGAGCCAAATCGGCGGTCGGCGGTTTTGCGGTGCCGGCGGTGCCACGGCCGAGATGTGCGCGGCGGGGAGGCGCTGGGGTCGGCGGCAAGGAGTCCTGCTTTGGGGCGTCCTGCTGGCGGCGTGGGAGGCGGCGTGGGGACAGCTGCGCTACTCGGTGCCCGAGGAGATGCCCAAGGGCTCGTTCGTGGGCGATGTGGCAAAGGACTTGGGGCTGCAGCTGCCGGCGCTTAGCGATAGTGGCGTTCGTGTTGTCTCCGAAGGTAGGACACAGTATTTTGCTCTGAATGGCAAGAGAGGACACTTAGTGACAGCTGAGAGAATCGACAGAGAGCAGCTGTGCGAGAGCGTTCAGCAATGCGTGCTGCGCTGCGAGCTGATAGTGGAGGAGGAAATGAAGTTTTATGAAATAGAAGTGGAGATCACAGATATTAACGACAACACCCCCAGCTTCTTAGACGCAGAAAAAGAACTGAGAATAAGCGAAATGACAGCCCCTGGGGCACGGTTTCCACTTCCCAGAGCTCATGACCCAGACTCTGGTCAGAACTCCCTACTGAGCTACGAACTGAGCGGCGACGAGCACTTCTCGCTGGCCGTGCAGGCGGGCCCCGACGGGGATCAGCGCCCCGAGCTGGTGCTGGCCAAGGCGCTGGACCGGGAGGAGGTGGCGTTTCACGAGATGGTGCTGAGGGCGAGCGACGGCGGCGATCCGGCACGGACGGGAACGGTGCGAATCCATGTGGTGGTGCTGGACGCGAACGACAATGCGCCCGTGTTCAGCCAGAAGGAGTACACGGTGCGTGTGCCTGAGGACGTGCCCTTGGGCTCCGTGCTCGTCACTGTCACGGCCACGGATGTCGACGAGGGTCTGAATGGGCACGTGAAATACTCATATCAAAAGGTTTCTGTGAAAGCCTCCCAGATTTTCCAACTGGACTCTGAGAAGGGAACAATAACATTGCTGCAGAACTTAGACTTTGAGGAAGGCAACTCCTATGAACTGGAGGTTCAGGCACGTGACGGCGGCGACCTTTCCGACACGGCGAAAGTCACGATCACTGTTACAGACGTTAACGACAACCTACCAGAGATATCCTTGCGGTCGACACTGAGTGAGATTTCTGAGGACGCCCCGGCGGGGACGGTGGTGGCCCTGCTGCACGTCCGGGACCGAGACTCGGGGGCCAACGGCCAGGTGCGCTGCTCGCTGGATGAGGGGCTCCCGTTCCGGCTGCAGAGCTCGCAGGGCAGCTATTACAGCGTGGTGACGGCGAATAAGCTGGACCGGGAGCAGGTGTCGGAGTACAACCTGACGATCCGGACAGCTGACGGAGGCTCGCCGTCCCTGCAGAGCAGCGTCGTGCTGGCCCTGCGGGTGCTGGACGTGAACGACAACGCACCGGTGTTCACGCAGGAGAGCTACAGCGCGCGGCTGGCAGAGAACAACGCGGCGGGCGCACTGGTGCTGAGGGTGCGGGCGACAGACGCGGACTGGGGGCAGAACGCGCGCGTGCGCTACCGGCTGTCAGAGGGGCGGGTGCGGGGCTTGCCACTGTCGTCGTACGTGTCGGTGCAGGCGGAGACGGGCGCGCTGTACGCGCTGCGCTCCTTCGACTACGAGGAGGTGCGCGAGGTGGAGCTGTGGGTGCGAGCGGAGGACGGCGGCTCGCCGGCGCTGAGCAGCAACGTGTCGGTGCGGCTGCTGATCGTGGACGAGAACGACAACGCGCCGCAGGTGCTCTACCCGCCTCCTCCNNACCGTGCTGCTGGCCGACAGCGTGGCCGAGCTGCTGGCCGAGCTGGGCAGCGCGGCCGACGCGGCGGCGCCGGGCGAGCCGGCCGCCAGCCTGACGCGCTGGCTCGTGCTGGCCGTGGCCGCCGTCTCCTGCCTCTTCCTCGCCTTCCTGCTGCTGCTGCTGGCGCTGCGCCTCAGGCGCTGGCGCCGCTCGCACCTGCTGGCCGACACCAGCGGGGCCTTGCGCGGCGTTCCGGCCACACACTTCGTGGGCATCGACGGCGTCCGCGCCTTCCTGCGCTCCTACTCGCACGAGGTGTCTCTCACTGCCGACTCGCGCAAGAGCCACCTCCGCTTCTCGGGCGGCAGCTGCTGCGACACCCTCTCGGCCCGGCCCCCGCCCGACGAGCCCGCCCCGCTACTCGGGGAGGAGGACCCTGCCGGCGGCCCCCGCGTAGACTCCGTTCCTCTCCCGGTGAGTTCCTCTGGCCAGATCCTGTCCGCGACGTTTTGCTCTGCTGCTCTCCTACCCTTTCCTGTGATCGGGGCTCTGTATAGGGAGGTTTTCTGACAAGTGCGGTAAAGTTTCATTCAGCGTGCCAAAAATATGCTACCTCTTGCTGAGACGAGGTGCACGTGGAGTTGGTGCTCAGTGTTAAAATTCGTGTGGGAGGCAGAAGAAGTGAGTCTGCTCGTGGCTAGAACCTCACTTTATTGAGGACTTATTTTTACACGGCCCTTAACTTCTTCCTTTGCACCGTGGCATTTTGATGTCGTCGTTCTTGTCTTTATTATCTCTTCTATTATTATCTTATCTCAGTATTAGCTCTTTTTATAGCAGCAGATTTCTTGCTATATTAGGAAATGGAAGTCTGCTTTATTAGGTGAGTGAGGTGTCTTCCCAACAGCACGTGTTTTAAAATTGGATGAGATTCTTTTGAAACAGAATGTTTATGACCCCTTCAGTAACTTCCATGCTCATCTTTTTTATTCTGCGCATTCTTTTTCAAGTCTCCGTGATAACGCATGAGGAAGAAAAAAAATACCTTTCCATTTGTCCATTGTCTAATCTTTGTGTCCCTGGCAGAGGAATGGGCTGGCCTGTGATGATGCCAGTCTACTTCTTTGGAAGATGGAAGATAATTTTGAGTATTGTTAATTTTTTAGAAAGACAGTGTGTTGGTGCATGTGAATGGAAGGACATGGCAGCTGTGTTGAGCTGATTACCCTTCTTTTAATATCTTCTTATTGGAAAAGGATCTGAATAAGCCTTGGCTTGAAAAGAAATACTGTGGGAAGAGCCATACAAGGGAGGGAGGGAAGAGGTTGAAGGTGTAGAGAGTGACATAAGAAGGGAGTGAGTGCTTGTATGATGATGTTCACTGACTGAGACTCTCCTGGAGGACAGCTTCTCTTTTCCTTTGAGAACATTGAGGTTTATTCACATAACACTAGTGAGTAGAAAAACGTGTCTTACTTCTTTCTACATCTATATATAGATACCTGTGTGAAGTCCATGGAGTGATGGTGGTGCATGTCTAAGAGAAACAGCCTGGAAACTGGCACTTTGGTGTCATGTGCTTGCAAATTTTAAGCGTCAAAATCACCACGGAGTTTATGAAAGGTTGCAATTGAGAGTCGTGGGAGCTGGGCAAGAGGGGCTGTTGACAGGCACAAGAGATGTTTTGATCCTTCTCTATCACCATGTAATGTTACCTTTTTTTCCCCAAGGATTTTGGCTATAAGACTTGTTATTCTAGCTGGGTGGGGGCCCCTGGGATGTTCTTCCTCTGTGTTTGTAAATCATCATTAATACTTGTCTTACAGCTTAATAACATACTTATAACATAGGCCATAATGGGCATTTTTTGGAAGAGCAAACTGTGTATTCATTACCTGCCAAATACCTGAATTAGTATCTTGTCAAAGTGCCATAATGTAGAAGAGTATATTATGATACCTTAATTTCTGCAGGTTTTAACTTCTTACCTTGCCGTTTGTGATGATCTCACTGTGGGCCTTTATATCTGATAGTATCTGATCACATCTGTTACATTTGCCTGGTTGCCCCATATGTGTTTTTCGTGTTCAGAACTTTGAAGAGAAAGATTAAAAATTGAAATTTTACTGGTAGAAATGCTCTTCTTTGTCCATACACATGGTGAGAAGTCAAATATTACCTGAGTTAAGGAGAAGCTTTTGCACGTCTTTTATTTTTTTTCAGAGTGTATGTGCAAATGATGATCAGTGAGAATAACATGAGCTGTGGAGATTTTGAGTAAAGATTTCAGGGTGCTATGTGTGAGAAAGTACTCGTTAGAAACAAGACATGTGTCTTGTTAATTCTCAGGTTTCTTGACTGGACTACATTTATCAATCTCAAAGTTTATTTTATATCTATATATATAGATACATATGTTATATACTCATCATGCTGCTCAGAATCCAAATGGCCAAGCTGCAGGTTCACTAGTTTGATTTCTTGTTGCATGATATTTTCTTTGAATGGCAGTTATTGAGTGTAGATGTACACTTTAAGTTTAGGCTTGTGAGTCATACATATTCCAACATGCCCATGTGCTAAAACAGAATGATGGTGGCTTTGAGGTGATACTCAGATGACTGGATTTCTGTTGGAGCTGCACTGTGTGTACTCACGCTTTTATGTTTCCTCGAAGTATTGTGGTGAGAAGTCTTTTAGCATGCACCCATGCTATGATGCTCTTTCTCAGAAAAGAAGTGCGTGCAATTATCCTTCTGTGTTTTCTATCTGCAAAAGTAGCTTTGCTGTTGTCTGATGTTTTGGCAGGGTGGAAATTCTGTCTGGATGTTTTGGCAGGGTGGAAATTCTGTCTGGGCATACACAGGACAGTTGGAAAACTTGCTGTGGTATTAACTGAAAAATCTGGAAGACGTAAAGATACAAAATTCAGTTTGTCTTACTTGTTAGATGAGGTCCACAATTGTGATTCCATACATTTTCCCTTTTATGTTGTCCAGAGAATCTACACCAAGGAACTGTGGCTATGGTCCTTGGTTTGAGCTCCCATGTGAATGTCTTGTGGAGATTTTACCACCAAGATACCCTTCTTGTGTATCTACTACTAAGATAGTCTGAAATGTTAGGCTATTAAACTCTCTAACTCCCCTTCCTGGTGAATGTACATGGTCTGATGGTGGTGCACATTGCAGATGTTTTACCTGAACAATTAGCATTTTGATTACAGGTTACAAGGCTTAGAGAACATTGTATAAGTTGTGAAGGGTTGGAGAGGAGAGTTCCAGCCGTTTGTGATACAAAGGACACAGGAGATACAGTTTATTCCTTTCCTTGTTTGATGTCCATTTGTAACATAATGCAGTGTGATTTTCTTTTTACCTGTGAGTTTGCTCATTTTCATGTAGAATGATGAAGCATGAACACCTTATTCTTCTTCGAAATCTCCATTATCCATCCACATCTTCCCATAATACTGCAATGCAGAGGTTCTTTCTAGTTGTAATTACACATTCCTTCAGGACTTTGTTTCCTGGAAGGTCCTTTTACCCATTTCTGAAAAGTTCTTTTCCCTTTGAAACTGTAGGTATAGTTTTGAAGCAAATACTTCAAGCACCTAAGATAAATTCTGTATATGAGGAAAATGAAGCAAAAGCAAAGAGTCAAATTGTTGCATTGTAATTTCTCACAACATTAAGCTAGAACAAGAAGCCTGTGATTAGCTGTTTACATTTGCAGGATCGTATTTGTGGGAGATCAGCAGGCCAAACAGTTATTTTTAAAAAAGGAAGAAAGAAAGAATTGACTTCCCAAATGAGTTTCCCCAATATTTTTTTGTCTTCTAATGCTTCCTTGCCTTGCTTCTCTGATTTATAGCCTGGATTTTCATGACTTGGTTTCCTATATATGTAGGTTTCCTTATTATGATCAATATTGTTTCCTTTAGGAATGTATCATATGTTAGTGTCTCTTATTCATGTTATAGCGGGTGTGAAGCAATGAGGGTTATCTTTGTGGTCTACTATCGTTGGAATAGATGTAAGTGTAACCTTAGTAGAAGTCTCATCTCTGTGGAAAAATGGGTGTGATAAAAGAGGGGAGGAGATCTGCCCAAAGCCACTAGTTTGATGAACAGTTCTCCTGTAGATGATCATTCCTCTTTTATTTTGGCCTTTTATCCTTTGTATGCTTTAGAATCCTTTGGTTTCTGTTGGAAATGGTGATGAGCAGACAAATATACTTCCCTCCTTGGTCTAGGAATAGTGCAGTATCCCCTCATGATAATTTTGCCAATTATAAAGAAGTCAGAAGTTTACCTGACAGCAGTGTAGTGTTGGAGAGAAGACATGGGAGCTTTGGGGGTTAGGGGCACTGTAGAAGAACAGATGGTAATCTTGTCACCTGCCACAGGTAACATCATGTATGCCTGATGGAATACCATTAAATTGAGCTGCTTCTGCTCAATAAGTGCAGCCTAAGAAATGTTTTTGCACCTGATCTATTCATTTCTAATTCTCAGTATTTCTAAATCTTGCCTTGCTTGTAATGCGTTCAACCTCAGGATGTCTGATCTTATGGGGAAGTTCACATCTCTCCCAGTTGTCCCAGTGCAGGCACCCTTCTTGTGATGTTTACAGCTGAAAGGCTCTCATAGGCATTCATGTGCTCACCCAGGCAGATTTCTCTGTGCCATAATAATGCAAAACCGTTTCTTACAATGCAGTCCTCAAAATGCAGAGGCAACACCCAGCACAGCCAAGGTTTCCATAACCAGAGTAGGAGCCAGAGAGA
Organism: Sakesphorus luctuosus; assembly: GCA_013396695.1. NCBI lineage: Eukaryota > Metazoa > Chordata > Aves > Passeriformes > Thamnophilidae > Sakesphorus > Sakesphorus luctuosus. The sequence goes on along the minus strand of VWZD01007804.1, from coordinate 39,587 downwards.
GAAGGTGCCTCCAGAATTGAAGAAATAAGGTTTGACTCTAAGATGGATGAGGAACTCGCTGTATGGTCACCTCTAAAGAGCTACAGTCAATGTATCAATGTCCAAGTGAAAACCAATAACGTGTGGTGTCTCTCAGTGGTCCATATTGTGACCAACAGTATTTACTATTTTAAATAATAGATCATCATCACTGACATAAACAGTTTGTCAATTTGTGAATCAGAAGTAGAATAGTAAATACTGGAGTTTTGTTCAATCAAAATAGTAAAGGCTTTTATCTTAGCACATATGTACATATATTGTCTTTTGGATTCCTTATCCCCACAAGAGAAGGCAAATGTAAAGGCTTAGATGAGCAAAATTACAAAATGTGGGTAACACAAACATATATTTCAGATTCTGATTGCTAACAGATTACTCCAACATGATTTTCTTCCTAGTATTCGTTCCAGATGTGGAAAGAAGTAGGTACAAGACTTCCTCAGCTATAAAATTCCGTATTTCTCTTCTACTTCAATTCAGATTTTTAAAAGGCCAAATGAGTGCCTTTATTATGCCTCTGCAAAGAATATTAGATTCTCATCGTTCACGGCGGCACAAAGAGATGCAAAAAACCGTGCATCTCACAGACCTTTAGAATCGCGTTAAGGAAGAGCTTCTGCTCTTGCTAACTGGAATCTAAGAGAGACCCCACAGCCGGGGAAGCCCCTCACTGCGGCCCAAAGCCGGACCCCCGGAGTGCGGCCATCACGCGGCTGCAGTGGCGTCGCGGCGCCTCNCGGGCCGGCAGCCGGCAGAGCGCTGCTGCTGCTGCCCGCTGTGCTGCTGTGCCTGTGCTGCCGGGCGGCGGCGGAGCGGCTCCGCTACACCATCCCCGAGGAGCTGGCCAGAGGCTCGCTGGTGGGGCCACTGGTGCGGGACCTGGGACTCAGCCCGGATGAGCTGCCGGCGCGCAAGCTCCGTCTCAGCGCGGACAAGCAATACTTCACCGTGAGCCACACAGACGGGAACCTGTATGTAAACGAGAGACTGGACCGGGAGGAGCTGTGTGGCGAGTCGGTGTCCTGCTCTGTTAGCTTCGAGGCGCTGGTGCACAACCCTATTAATGTTTTCCACTTCGACGTGGTCATCCAGGACGTGAACGACAACTCTCCGACTTTCAGCAAGGCTGCTCTGGAACTCGAGATCGAGGAATGGACCGCTCCCGGTGCCCGTTTTCCTCTGGAGATAGCCCGAGATTCAGATGCGGGGAGTAACTCGCAGCTGACTTACCAGCTCAGCAGCAACCCGTCCTTCTCTCTAGCCTTGAATGAGAATCCAGGTGGAAAAAAGCACCCAGAATTAGTGCTGGAGAAGGCTTTGGACAGGGAGAAGCAGAGCTCCTTTCAGCTGGTTCTTATGGCAGTGGATGGTGGGGACCCTGCCAAGTCGGGGACTGTCCAGATTCGTGTGAACGTGACGGACGCCAACGACAACCCACCCGTGTTCAGCAAAAGAGTATACGAGGCGCGAATGGCCGAGAATCTGCCTGCGGGGTCGTTGGTGCTGCGAGTGCAGGCCACGGATGCGGACGCGGGGTCCAACGGGAGGGTCTCCTACTCCTTCGGAAACGTCCCAGACATCGTCATCGCGTTATTCGCTGTCGACAGCGAGAGCGGGGAGGTGAGGACTGCGGGTCCCCTCGATTTCGAGGAGAAGAGTAAGTACAGCTTCGGAATGGAGGCGAGTGACGGAGGCGGACTTACGGCTCACTGTGAAGTGCAGATAGACATCACGGACGAGAATGACAACACGCCCGACATTACGATTCTGACCCTGTCGAGCCCTGTCCCCGAGGACGCTCCGGTCGGCACAGTGGTGGCCCTGCTGAAAGTGCGGGACAGAGACTCCGGCGAGAACGGTCAGGTGACGTGCGAGCTGTCGGGAGAGGTGCCCCTGTCGATCGTTGCGTCCTCGGGCGGCTCCTATAAGGTGGTGACGTCGAGGGCGCTGGACCGCGAGCAGGCGGCCGAGCACCGCGTGACGGTGGTGGCCAGGGACCGGGGCAGCCCGGCGCTGTCGAGCAGCACGGAGCTGGTGCTGGAGGTGTCGGACGTCAACGACAACGCGCCCGTGTTCGAGGAGGCGGAGTACAGCGCGTACGTG